>JARIHP010000070.1:0-279875 GCA_029282125.1 Mycena amicta
TTGGTCTACCACCTCACTGTGGATGCAACCAAAACCCACATGGATCCATCCATAAGCCATTCCAAACATTGCTTGGTTCTATCCAGGGCACAGTGTGGTTGTATCCATCCACTTCCTTGGATGTAACCACTGTCTAAGCTTTGGTTCCATCCACACTCCCTCCATGGATATATCCAGGCTGGTGTTGGATGACCAGCCTGGATACATCCAACCAGCCTGGATATATCCACAATATCTCTTATGGTAGGTGGATTCATCCATGTGAGCATGGATGCATCCACACCCTTCCTGCCTACGAGCATGGATGTATCCATCTCCTAGTCTGGATGCATCCACGCTCACCGGTCGGGGCCCTATGGATGCATCCACACCCCGCCTTCCTACAAGCATGGATGCATCCACGCATCGTGGATCGATCCATATGTCTCTGTCAGCAGGCGTGTGGATGCATCCATACCCCTGGATGTATCAGTTATCATCTTCCTAACCCAGGCAAATGAATGCGTAGCCAGTAATATAAGCATGTTTTATTTGCTCTGTTTAGACAAAAAGATGTGCCACTATCACACTAACTTCTTACATAAGTGCTACTACAAGCCAATAGACACATCACTATCACCTTTATGTCTGTACGCACAGTTGCTCAGTACTAGTAAACAGACACTAATGAAAACTGGATTCAAAAGTCTCTCTCTATCATAAATATGTCGTCATGATCCCCGTCCCGATGGCGATTATCCGCAAGCTCAATTGAACTGAGCACCGAGATAATGGCAGGGTCTTCCTCGTCTTCCGACTCACCGTCGTCGGTACAGACATCTGACGCCGCATCATCATCTACAATCCTCCCAGCCGGAATGGCCCGAGCGACTCGCGCCTGCGAGAGCTGTGCCTGCGTTGGCTGGATGGCCGTTGCATTCGGAGGCAACGGCACCGCATCAAGAGGCTCCTGCCAGGTGACATGCAGCTCAAGAAGCACGCGACACTCGTGACGCAGATGGTACAGCAGGGTGGCATCCGTGCATCCAGCAATCGTCGTCTCAAGCGCGTTCCATTCAGTAGCAAGATGAGCGCGAAGATGGCCATGCTCACGACGCAAACGATGGAGCTCCTCCTCAGCGCGCCTTTTCTGCAGTAGAGCGCGAATCAGAGTCCGTAGTTCCGCATCCAGCAGAGCCTGAGGAATATCCCCCTCATCGTCAGCCAGCCCAACGTCTAGCCAGATAACGTCGTCGATATCCAACTCGAAGATACCATCTTGCTCCAGGCGCTCGGGAGCTCTCGCGTTCTCCGGGGCCTTCTTTTGCACAATGAGCTTGACGATCTTGGCCTGTTCCTCGTTGAAGCTCTTCACAAGCTTCATAATCGTCGGTTCGCATTTCTTGATAGCGGCGGACGCGTGCTCGTTCTTCTTTTGCTCTATTTGATTGTCAGCAAAGTGGCACAGAAAGAGGAAGCCAATGCACGTACCACTAGAGGATCGCCGGACCGAACGCTCGACCGGGTCAAGCTCCATCTTCCTTTGGGCGATATCGCATTAATTGAGGCTCACTTTACCAGCAATTCGCCCGAAACACTGCTGGTAGTCCTGCAAATCCCCTACGACGACGACGACCTCAAGAAACCTCCCCCGCGTCTCTTTGACCTGAACAGATTCCTCAACGCGAACCCCACTGCCTCCCTCGAACGCCGCAATCAGACCTGGCTGTGGAAAGAGACAAAACACGTCTTTGGCGCGACTTCGTTCCCAGGTTTGGAGCAGATCTTGAATCTGCGTCCAGCACTTGAGCGTCAACCATACGACCTGGCGGTGGTTCCTACGGAGAACGAGCTCAACTACTTCAGAGCTTCCGGAGGTCGAGAACTCAATTTGCCCTTCATGGGTTTGACATCCGCCCTGCAAGAGGGTGATCGTGTTTATTTTCCCCGTTCGCCCTGCAGAGTTGCCCTGGGATGGGCGCTGTACGGCTGTGATTCTTCGGATAAAGTCTGAAGTCACCGACGGCGTTCCACTTCGCATGGCGGTTTTGGTTCCTGACTATGACGGGCAGTCGCTGCAAATGCCGGACGTGCTCGCTAATCTGCTCCAGTACGCAATGTATGAGCCGATGAGTTTGCTCAAACTACACCTGCTGGCTTTTCGGCGTCAAATCCGGGTGGGCGACAGAGTTCGACTGGTTTTGGGAGAACACCACAGCGGTTGTGGACGAGTGTCGTGGTCTCATTCAGACTCGCTCTGGGTACAACTGGTGAATCCCCCCCGCGAGCTCCAAGTTCCTCTGCAGCATGTCAGAGTCGTCTTCCAATGCGGTGATGTCGTCCGCGTTATCCGTGGCACTCATACGGGCAAGATCGGGTTTGTGGCATCCCTCGAGATTGGCGGTTACTGTACCCTGTACCCGGTGGGTGGATTCGCGTCTCTCGATCTTCGTTTCCACTAACTTCATATCAGGCCGAGATTCATGATGGAAAGTTTGAATTTGTACCAGTGAATGTCGCCGCTCGCAACGAGGTCAGCTTGGTTGTTCAGCACGATGACAAGGCTCAGGAAACACCGACGGTGAGTTTATTATTAAAGTCATGCCAATTTACCAACGTAAACAGTATCGTATACCGACAAGCCACTTGGTCTTCGAGAATTTTGACCACCAGTCGGATCTTCAATTACGGATGCAAGACTCGAACGTCGGTGAGCGACCATGGATGGCACTCGAGAGAAAGCACCGACAGTTGATGCTCGACATGAAGGACAAGCTCGACTGGGTCAGACACAAGGAGATACTCATCGTGGGCAAGCAGCACCACATGAAGGGTCTTGCCGGCCAAGTCATCGACTATCAGTGGACTGCTCCCCCGAAGGTCGTCGACACAGTGCTGAACAGAGAGCTCCGCATGACGCGCTATCTCCAGCTGGTGGTCGGGCTGACGATGTCAAACGCGACAACGAATGTCATGTACACCAACGTACGCCACAAATCGTAGGTTGACTGGCATAAACCATCGAGACTCGAGGCTGATCTCTTCATAGCACCGGTCTCACGCTGGAGCGTGCTCATGTGCTTACAAGTATGAAGGATGGGTGTTTCTTCGAGCGGGTGAATGTTCCGGTGCAACAAATTGGTGAGGAGGACCTTGAACTGCAGCTCGCTCGCAGCAAGTATGGCGACCCGCCTCAGCTCGACGAACTCGACGAACTGAGATGGCTCATTAACCTCAAGTTCATCGGAAAACGAGTCGACCTGAAAGTTGGCAGCAAGGAGGACTTCGCCAAGGTGATGAGGAGCTATGGTAATCTGGCTCGCAAGATCTCCAACAAGCACATTGCATATGCTGACCACGTTGGATTTTTGGTACCACTGGAGCAGCGTCCTTTGGAGACGGATCGCATCAACAAGCTCTTTCCCTTCATCTCTCCGACCAGTCGGGCTCAAAGAGTCAATCTGCCGCTGCCAGTCCTTCAGCCAGTCCGCACGATAGACAGTGTCTCCATCGCGGAATTCTCTGAGCGCGTCATTGTCATCGGGCCTGATGTCTACGGCAAGACATATCGCATTGGACATTACGCCGAGGTGGTACCTTGCACGACGGACCATCCGATGCTAGTGGTAAGGGTGCGCTTTAAATTGGAGCGGACGGACAGTGGGTCTTTGCATAGAGAGGAATCGCTATACTGGTTGCAGGCGCTGTGTCGCTCGACGAACGAGCGAATAGATGATCCACCCGGCCCTGACATGGACTTTAATGCCATTCCGCCCTAGCTCGGCGTGTTTTATCGACTGCTTGCCAGATTACTGTATCATATCCACTCAACCATCTCTTGTATCACTCTGACTTGGAATGAATTTGTATATTGGCTTTCAATGTAGATAGACAAAACAGTTGTAACGACGCGTCAATGGATCCCCGACGCGTCAATTAACGCGTCGGGGTAGGGACGCATCGAAGATATACACGGAAGGAACAGGAATAACTTTAAGAACGCGTCAAATTGACCCGTCGGGGGGATGCGAGCAGATTATAGGTGAGTAGATCGTTTTTAACGATGCATGATAACTGAAAAACATAGATATAAAGAAGAAACCACCGTGACTACGCGTGGAATCGACGCCTCGGGGGACGTGACGCCAGTAGATTACAGGTGAGCAGATCATTTGAATAACGACGGTGTTAACTAAAAAAACGTAGGGACGAAAGCGAAATAATATAACGACGCGGAGGGATACTAGGTGAGGAGATAAGGCTTAACGACATGTTATGACTGAAGAGGAAAAAAAAAAATCAAAGTGCTGCCTCACGAGCCCAACAAGCAAGGTCAGCGGCACGGCGAATGTCATCCAACTCGTCAAGTGCAGGCGCGGGGCTAGCAAGGAAGAAAGCTTCGAGGGCGTCAAAGTGTTGCGCGGAACCCTGGGCATGCTTGGCAACGGCATCGAGACGTCGACACGCCTCGGCGGACGCTTCCTGGACAAGGTCGACGTTGCAAGCGCAGTGGTAGGCCAGGTACGTGGTCAGGTAGCCTTTCTTCGGGAGAACTAACAATCAAGGATCAGGCAGGCGCAGAGAGGGGAAGGCGGGCACAAGCTGACCTTCGTCGATGTCGCTGGTGTCTGTGAGTTTGAACTCCAGATATTCGTGTTCAGCGCTGACTGGGAACACAGACAGTGAGATTTCGTACGGAAGGCAAGGGTGGCACGCACAGTACTTGGCTGCTTGGGGACCAAGAAGCCTTTGGTGGGCTTTCAGGGCAATGGCAGTGGGGCGCGAGTTTGGAATAGCAGGAGCGAGGCGGGACATGGCGAGCAAAGGTGGGACGGACTTCAAAAGTTCGAACTCGCACTGAGGGAATTTATAGTCGTCGCATGTCAAAGCGCAGAAGAACTCTGTGCGCGGATGCCTCATTGTCCCACTTAGGCACTCGGGCAACCGTCACGACGCATTGGGAAATTCCCTCGCGCCAGCGTGCCACTCATCCAATCCCCCCCAATCTTCCTCCTCGTTATCACGATTCATACTCGCAATGGGTAGACTGAGCAGCAAGAAGCTGGAAAAACTCCAGGCGGGGACCCTGGGCGATGGCGGGATAGAACATCTGCCTCGCCGCACCCATGCTAACTCGAAACCGATTCGGACCACTGGAACGGTTTTTCTCGCCCAGAATGGCCTCGCTTCTTCATATTTCCCTCCGCGTGCCACTCGCAAATCACCTTCGAAAAACGCGAGCACCTCGGCAACAACATCCTCCACGCTTCCAGACTTTTTTTCGCTCAACGAGGATGTTCCTGGGTCGGGTTCTCGCAAACGCGCTGCTCAATACAATAACTGGCTCAAGACGATGCCCAAGCTCATTCGGGCGTACCTCGAGCTTCTGGCAGAGAGCGCATCCCTTCGAGAAACCGCAGGATTAGCTGTCGGCGAAGGCAATCATTGCGGGTGCAACAAGCGCGTCTTGAAGATCACTGTCGTCCGGTGGACGGGTACGTTCTGTCGCTTGGAGCCTCAAGTTCTATCTCATTGCCTACAGAGATTGAAGATATAGTCCTCCGGACTTGCAACTGCGTCGGATCGACTGCACCCGTTCTCCTACTACGAGGCGGGTTATTCCCTTGCAGCCCCTGCAACCCAACCCTGGCCGTCGATGTACAGCTGCTGGATTTTGTTATGGAGCTATCTCTCAACGTTGCCCCCAACAATACAGCGTTTTGTAAGACGTTGGAGAGTTATCTGGCTCGTCGTGATTATCGACTCGGCTCTGGTGTAAGTTTTTCACACGTTTTCGCCCTCTCCATCTCATTGACTTGCTTCTTTTTAGGAGCGGTTGCGTATACGATTTGGTAACGCGCTTCAGTGGTTCACTCACGTCGTCCAACTGTCGCGTAAATCCCTTCAAGACGCGCTTGCTCCCGCCCGGACCGAGGCTTGTGATAGGGCCGATCCAGAAATTAACGCCGATCCGGAAATTAACGCCGATCATGACAGCGACGATCATGACAGCGATGATCATGACAGCGATGATCATGACAGCGACAATCCTGCTGGCAACGCCGAACCTCCAAACACTACCGGCCAGAAACGCCGTCGTCCTGTGGTTGAGGAAGAAGATGAACCGCCAGCTAATCCATTCCCTGAACCCCCTCCCCATTCCCGCCCGAGCGACTACCTCATTGACCGATGTCCCCCCTGCTTTGCAGGTCTCCAGCACAATCCCTCGCAAGTCTTCGACTTTGCGGTCGCCATGGACACCTGTTTCACTCAGAAACGCCGCAGACGCTCAGGCGGCGACGATCCTCCACGGAAACACCCTTTCAGCATCTTCGTTGATCGCTCTAAGGCTCGAGACATGGAAGCCTACGTTGATGGGGTACGCTGCGCCAACCCGCCCACCAAGAAGTCCCATGTAGAGCCAGACACGGACGGCTTCGAGGGGAACATGAAAGTACCGAAATCGAGCCTGGACGCATGCAGTAAAGCTCCGCATGAGTGTTCAAACCCGCGGATGTCAGCACGGGTACCCGCGCCGTGCCATCCGCGAGTTTTGTACCCGCGGATACGAATACCCGTTTCCCACGGATAGCGCGGGTACAGGTGCTGGTTCTGGACGTCCACGGATACCCATAGTCCACCTGTATTTTTTATTTTATTTTATTCTATTTTTTTCAGTGATGCCGACGACCCGGTCATGGCGGAGATAGAATAATACATGTCGGAGTGTCAAATTTCGGTGATCGCCCCGAGCCTGCGCCGCGTTCCCACCAGTCATATACCGGATCCGGGCGTGAGAAATGTCCATCACTCTTGCTTTGGACTTTCATGCCACTGCTCGAGGATGCATTGAATGCGTCCTCGAGCAGTGCACCGGCCAAAGCACCTCCATCCACTGTATAAAGGCAACACCCCAGTGTGCCCGCCATCCGTTTACCCACCCACCATGTCCTCGAAATGCGCGCGCGACGACGACGACGACGACGATGATACGGCCAAACGCCGCAAGAGATCCACTCCTGCTGAGCGCGACGAGGAGCTGCTGACACGACTGAAGAAGCTGAAAAAGGACCTCAATACTAACAACAATGAAGCCGTCTTGAGTGCGTTCTCACCGCTATTCCTTCAAGTTGACTCAATCCTAACTGCCACCTAGATGTCCAACGAGCCGAGTGGGAGCGCAACGGCACCGGCTGCTATACGCACTACAATGATCCGCCAATAATTCTGGTCGGGGAGGACGATGGAGTTGTTCGTTACAAGTTTGTCTGCAAACGGTGTGTTGCCTCACGATCATCCTTGCCTGTCGATAATGCTTTCAAGGTTTCCTTCGAAGACCGTGAAGCGCGCCCGATACGATACATCAACAAGCAACCTCGTGAACCACACGAAAACCTGCAGCCCCGGGGTCAACGCCATTAAGAAATTCACAAAGGGCGGCGACTACAACGTTGGCCGCTTTCGCCTCAAGCTTGCGCTCTGGATCGCCTCTTGCAACCGCCCACACCTTGCCGTTACCGACACCGAGCTTATCGCTGCCTTCCAGACACTTCAGCCCAACGTCCATGTTCCCTCGGACGATACTGTCGGTCGCGACATCAAGCTGATCTACACGCTCACCAAGCCCGCGGTGAAGGAGATGCTGAAGGTGCGTGAATAGCTTTATCGAAGCCTGCGCTCACTAATATGTGTTTAGAATCACGAAGGAGCACTGCATGCGATGCTCGATGGGTGGACGGCCCCCAACGTCCTCTCAATTGTCGGACTCGTCATCCAGTACGTCAAGGACAACGACCTCAAGACATTCCTCTTAGACATGATTCCGTATGTCTTTCCGCTTCTCTTCTGCCGAGATTTTCTGACCCACATACATAGCCTCTCGATATCTCACTCGGGCTATAATCTCGCGCGAGCACTGGCCGATGCATTCAAGGAGTATGGGATCGAGGAGAAAGTGCGTTCTCAGAGCACTATTACTGCTCCATCACTCTAACTCGTACTCACAGGTCCTGAGCATCGCCGCTGATAATGCAAGCCCCAACGATGTCATGATGGAGGAGCTGCTACAGATGTTGCCCGAGACGGCACGGCTGAGTCCCGCCACACGTATCCGGTGTCTCGCACATATTTTGAACTTGGTCGTGAAGGTGCGTCACCGGTTGTTCCATGGACTGTATGCTCACAATGTGTAGGCTATTCTCTCACTGTTTGTGCCTCCACGAAAGCGCTCCAGACCCCTCGACGTTGACGATGACGACGAACAAGAGCACGACGCCGAAGACGATGACGAGCTCATTCAGGCGATGGAGGAAGTAGACGAGGCGATCGAGGCGAGCGACGAGGCGGCCATTGAAGCGCTCGATCTCGATGAGCTGCTCGAAGCACGAAAGATTGACCTCGACTTGAGCGAAGAGGACCGTCACCTAGCACGGAGTGCTTATGCAAAAGTGCGTCACTCTTGACTCCCCTCTCAAATTGAGCTAACACTTTGCCAGCTTGACCGTCTCGGCCACCGTATCTTCAACTCGGAGACGCTGCGGAAGCAACTTGCTGAGATTGCGAACTCTCTCAAGATCGACAACGCCGAGAAGAAACGCATGATTCGCGCCGTGCTCACTCGATGGAACACAGTCTTTGACGTTCTTGACCGCGGGCTCGACATTCAGCCGGCGATCGACCGCTTGTGTGCTACCTCGACTGGGAGAGCGAGTATCAAGCGCCTCCTTCTCTCGAACGAGGAGTGGCAGGTGCTTTACCAGCTGCATGGAGTCTTGAAGGTGCGCTACTTTATCCTTTGCTCTGATCTTTCATGGCTAACTTATTCCCAGCCATTCAAGGACGCGACACTTCGGCTCTCGACAAACAAGCACCCTCGCATCTTCGAGGTCATTCCTCTCATCGACTTGCTCAACCAACATCTCGAGGGCGTTGTGCGGAAGACCAAAAGCGCCGTCTTCATCCATCCGAAGGCGCCGAAATCCACGAGAGCTCAGGCAACGCAGCGCCAGATGTCTCCCATTGTTCGCATGGCTGCGGCCGCGGGGATCGGTATACTGGACAAGTACTATTCAAAAACCGACGAGTCGATCATGTATCGGGTCGCCATGTGTAAGTTGCAATCTCTGCTTGATTGCGTCGATCCTCAACTCTCTTTTTAGTGATGCATCCGTCGTATGGGCTAGCCTACTTCGACCAAATGGAATGGCCCAAGGAGTGGAAGGATACCGCGGTCAGTCTTGCCCGTATGCAGTGGACGGAGAACTACCGCGTGGAAACTCTCGATACACCGGCCGTCGCAACCTCTACGCCCGCGACCATCTTTGATTCGCTTGACGTAACACCCGTTAACGCCGACCCCTTCGAGCATCTCCTTGCCTCTCCATCTATCCCTCTGAACAACTGCCAAAAGCCTCTCCTCTGGTTTGCAACACTGTCGCCATACGCTGCCGATCCTTCCCCAAACAGCAAGGCCCTTATCCGGATGGCACACGATTTCCTTGGCGCTCCAGCCACATCCGTCAACATCGAACACGCGTTCTCGCACGGCGGTGGCATGGTCACCAAGTGGCGTCATGCTCTTTCAGCGGAGACCATACGGGCCAACGCACTAGTGTCCGCCTGGCACCGCGAAGACCTTATTCCCGAAGCAGTAGCCATCGACAAGTTGAGCTCTCGGAACTCGCGAAAGAAGAAGAAGAAGGATGATGTGATTGAGTTGGCGTCAGAGGACGGGGAGTCAGACAAGGACAACAATGATTACTAGTAGCTACTGAATGACAGTGAATGTTGTCTTTACATCGACATACAAGCGGTTTTAATTGGTACATCCGTGAATATCCGTGCCATCCGTGAGTATTCGTCGCATCCGCAGGTTTGTCATCCGCGGATACAATCCGTACGGATGACGGATAACACGAGTACAGGTGCCAGTTTTGGCGCTTGAAATACCTGCGGGTAGAGTACGGGTTTGAACCCGTGACACTCGTGCGGAGCCTTAGCATGCAGAGCGTCGTTCAAAGCAGCCAACGAGTCGGGAGAGAAAGCCAGCATGAAGTTCTTTGCCCAGACTGGGCTTATGGGTCTGGTCTGTCGTCATGACATCGTGTTATTCTTTGTGAATATGGAAAGCACGGGGGAGAAGCAGTACTACGTGTTCCTTCTCCTCGAGGAATTGTTCCAGCATTTGCCGAAGAATATCAAGGTTGGCGCATTGTACAACATCACGTGCCAAACACATCGCTCTTGCGTCCTATGGGGGGTTCCTGGACCGGTACAAGGACCGTCTCATCTGGGCGGTGTCCGTCTTCCACGCATTCGCCCACATCTGGGGGTGCCAGCTCATTTATCATCCGCAAAAGTGCCTCGGCTTTGGAGGCTCAAACGGCGAGAGCACCGAACGCGTCTGGGCCAAGCTGAGCCACCTGATTTCAGTCCTTCGCGTCTCCGGGGTGCGTTCACATAATCCAGAATTATCAAGTAACTAACGGCGGCTTCTTCAGTATCACCAACGTAATTACACGATCGACATGCAGACTGAGCGCAACACGCAAGAAGTCGTTTGCGGAATCGCAGCGTGGATGCGTCGTCGATGGTTCTTCACCGAAGCTAAACACCACGAGGCCGAGAAGATTCTGTCCGACAGCGGACGCCCTGAGGCGGAAATACAAGATGAATGGGAGCAACAGAAGGAATACCAAACCCGCCCATTAGCGAGTACGCGTTCATCTTTCTACGTAACTACTATCGCCGAACGTGATATTACAGAACACTCCAAAACACAGGCCTTCAAAGCTATCAACTCGGTACTCGCCGCCGACCGCACGATAGCTCTCTTAGAGAGCCAGGTCGGGTCTGTTACCCGTCAGCTCTGCGGGCGGAATATCATGCTGCAGGACAAGTTATCGCTGCAGGAGAGCATCGAAGAGCTGCAAACCCACCTGGCGAAAGAGCGGACGACTCAAGCTAATCTGCTGCGCCAGCTGGGACCCAGTGATCGAAACTCGCTCCAGCAGCTGAAATATCGCGACTACTACTACTCCGCAAGGCTCGCCTGTGTCACGCTGAAGGAGCGTGTTCGTCATCGGCTGACCCTTGTATCTGCCGGTTTGGAGTCGAGCCCAGCTATTTGTTGCGCCGAATGGGTCATAGTAGTCGGGATGTCCTGGCGGTCGCAGCAGACGATGACGGTCGGCAGGAGGAATTAGGACGGAGCTATGATAATCCCAGCCCATGTCGAAGTTGCGGGCCCAGATTTGGAGAGCGACTATGACGGCCTTGACACCTGTGTCTTCGCCATCGTCCATAAGACCGCCTTCTGCAATATCTTCGTCGATGAAACCCGCCGCAAGCTCAACAAAAACCAGCTGGGAGCCCACGCCCATAGTACCGGCACTGAGGACGAGTCCGCTATCCGAGAGACAACTGACGAGCGCAAATTTGTGATCGCGGGCAGTGCGAATCGCCAACATTGGCGGTGCCTCGAGACCAGGGTCAAGGTCAAGGTCGGCGTTGCAATTGGCACGCAGGTTTTGAGGGAAGGTGGTCGTGGGCTTTGGAATCGCTCGATGACGACGCGCGCGATTCCTCTCTATGATGCGCTGGGCAACCTTCTTGAGCTCGTCTCCCTCGGGACCAAAATTGAGCAGGTCGTCGGGGAGAAGGGGCGTATAGTGCAGTTTAGGGCCGAAATCGTGGCGGGGCTCGTCGACGTCGATGAAATCATCATTGTCCTCGTCTGGGTCATCTTCCCCGTCATCGCCATTGACCTCCACTGCAGCAACGTCGAGAAATCGACGGACGGCGCGCGATGACTGTGCGTGACGAATTTTCTTGCGGGGCGGCTCAGGGCTAGTCGAAGACTCTGCACGGCGGGTTCTCTTGCGCGTTGACTCAGGTTCAACGCCGACGACGGTTGACGTTTCAGAGGAGACGGAGTCCGTATCGGACGGTGATGGAAAAAACAATGGAGTCCTCTGACGGACCCCTGCTTTTGCTTCAAGCGAGCGAATCACGTCGTGGTACGACACTGGCCAGTCTTCTGCCGATTCTAACGCTGATATGAATATGGGTCGCGCGCTGAATAAAAATGAATCAACGTACCTGCCGCGTCTTGTGCGATTTCCGCAGCCATCGAGCAAATATCGCCACAGAGCTATTGTCACGATTTCTTGAGAAGAAAATAGTAAGCGAAAGGGAAGAGACACGGAAGAGGAGTACGTACAAGGATTTCTGACGCTGGCAGAGTCTTTCGTCGAAGGTTCTGTGGTCGGTATGAGGGAAAGCGGCGAGGCTCTGTGAGCGATTGGTAGAGATTCTGTGAAGTAATAAGGTAAGCGAATGATAATAGCAGGTGGGGAACTGCACTTACCGGAGGTTTCAGGCCCTCAGCGTTTATTGGGAGAGATTTCGGCTGTGCGCATGCAACGGCGTTGAAGCGTTTTGCGAGGCTGAAAACGCGGTTTATTTAGCCAGATTAGAGACCAAAGGGACTGTAGGGACGTACCTTATTGCTGGGAAAGCGCGCTGGTGCCAGCAAGCGGCGGGGTCGCGGCGTTTTCCAAGCGGGTGACGGTCTTGAGTAAGCGAAATAGCGGTTTCCCATGCCCCGGATCCAGACCTGGATCACCGAGAACCGGAGATAAAACCGAAAGCGGAAGGCGACTGGTGATGGATACCGTTTTGGGTATCCTTCCATCTTGGGATGGGTCGGTCTGGAGCTTTCCGCTTTCGGTTTTATCTCCGGTTTTCGGTGATTAGGGTCTGCATCGGGGGCATGGGAAAAGTCCATTTCGCTTGCTTAAGACCGTCACCCGCTTGAGCAACGTCGCGCACGCGCCCGTCGCTGGCACCAGAAACGCTTTCCGACGTTTGAGACGGTACGTAGGAGCCTTCAAGTTCGCTCCAACTATTAATTTGCCCGCCAGACGTACCTGCAGACCGCATTGAGCCCAGGTATCTTCTCCCAGGCGGAATTTTCTTCGATTCACTCATTCGGGTTATTCTCCTCCACAGATTTTGCGGATAGCATACCATCTGACCGGTTGGGACGCCAGGAACTGCCTTACAGAGTGCGCAGATTGCTTGAGGCGTGAACTGAGCTGACTTTATCAAAGCACTGTCGCACTCGTCAAAAAACGACAAGTCCAATAAAGGCTCGCGTCATTGCGAGGACAATGGTGCCGGGACGCGTATAAAAAGCCAGCCACCACTCGCTCTTCCTCTTCTTCCGCTGAACCATGAACGCCCGCCGCACTCGTGCTCACGCGTCTACCGACGTACCCGTCGACCTCTTCAATCTTCCGGAAATTCCCAAGCCCAAACGCGCTCGCAAAAGGAACTCTTCTCCGGAGGTGCGTCTTTTTCAATCATTATATGCCACTATTAACATCGTCCACAGCCTACAGCTACTGCGACCCCCAACGACAACGGAGACTCGTACTCGTGCGTCTACCGACGTACCTATCGACCTCTTCAATCTCCCGGAAATCCCCAAGCCCAAACGCGCTCGCAAGAAAAACTCTGTTCCGGAGGTGCGTTTTTTTCTTTCAATTATTACATGCCATTAAGTTAACCTCGTCCACAGCCTACAGCTACTGCGACCTCAAAGACAACGCAGACTCCGACGGTATCTGCTGCGCCAGTCGTGCCACTGCCGCCAGCTGACCCGCCGAAGAAAAAACCAGCTGGGTTAAAGGCGCGTAGTTTTCTTTTTTATTCTCGCTTTCTTCTTGACGCGGCTACAGCCTCTGAATCCTCTTGCTGCTCTTGAAAGGGCCCCCGCAGTGCCTAGAGGGCCCGGGACACATCCACTTCAACAATCCCTGCGCCCCTACTCCCTCCTGCCTCTGCGATCCCGCCTTCTCCGACGCCTTCCTCTCTATCTGCGCGGCCCTCACCTTCCTCCGCCATTCCGCCCGTTGTTTTCGCCTTTCCCTGGCGAAGATCCTGTGTCGTCTCCTCATGCTGCGTCCCGTAAAGGGAAGGAGAAAGCAGAGTTCAGCGACGACAACGACAGTGAGACCAACGAAGACTACACTGTTGTCCGGGCGAGGGAAGCAGAGAAGATACTGGAATTCAATCGCCAACCTCACATCCGGGGCACGGACAAGGAACTTGCCCTGTTCGACGAGGAGATGGAGAAGTACGACTTGGCTGAATTCAAGAAGGAGGCAGTTGCCGAGTGGCCTCGCCACTCCGTGTCCAAACCTGGCGCTGCGGGATCTTCCTCGTCTGTGTTCGCCAAACCTGGCGCTGCTGGATCTTCCACGTTTTCCTTCTCTCGCGTGGCTGGACCTTCGTCATCTGGTCCCGGCACCGCTGGATCCGCGTTCTCGTTCTCTCGCGTGGCTGGACCTTCGTCGTCTGGTCCCGGCGCCGCAGGATCCGCGTTTTTGTCCTCTCGCACCGCTGGGCCTTCGCTGATTTCGTCCACTTCGCCTGTGCCCGAACGAGGGCGTTCTTCTGCTCCCCGTTCTCTGTCTCCTACTGAGATAGAGCGTTCTCGCTCACGGTCTCCTTCTCAAACTCCGCGTGCCCGATCTCCACTCGCACCTATCGAGGAAAACGAGGAGGACGATGAACTGTTCGGCCGCCAGGACAACGAAGATGGATCGCAGGATGGGTTGGAGCTGGACAACGACAACGACAACGACAACGACAACGATCTTGTTCGGCAGAAGCTAGGTGTCAAGAACGGGCCTCCCCCCTCTGCCGCCGTCGACACTGTGATTAAACTAGGCGAGAGCTTCTTCCGTGGCGTTCACGTGGTTGCAGCAAAACATCGCTGCAAGGTTGAGACTCTTCTGCAAGCGTCGGGGGTGCTGGCGCCGCTGTCTCGCGAGACGAGCAGGTGGGGTGCCTTCAAATTTGTTTGGCGGATCGATCATCCCAGACCAGAGGGTGGTACATGTTCTTTTACGCGTTTCTTGGCTTCTTTTGCTGACGTCTTGCAGTCTCCGCAGCGCAGTGGGCCGTCGAATGTAAAAACACCTATCACGCGCTCACCGCAGATCTCCCGGAGGACGAAAAGAACGATCCCTTTGTCCTGCGGCGTATCTACCAGCCGTATATCGACCGTTTTCTCGACGCCAATATCAAGGACACTGACGACGCAAAGCAAACGAAAAAAACGGTGGCGTCGGTCATGCAGCAAATGCTCAAGCCATTAATTTCCCAGGTTAGTCCACCAAATATTCGCTGCCCTCATCTAATAGCCCTTTGAAGAGCAAGGTCGTTGCACTCCAGAAGGACTTCCAGATCGTTGGCATCTGCGCCGACCTCACCAGCCCAGATAACATGAGCAAGAGTGTCATCGTTTGGGGTGGGTCTGAGTTGTACTATGAGGCACGAGACCATCATGCGCAGGAGCTTCAAAAGGCTGCGGGTGGCTTGTTCGATGTGCTCAGGTGGGTTTCTTCGTCTCTTGCATCTCTTCCTCTGGAATTGATATCATTTCAGAGTAACACACATGGAGCTCAAGTCGGAGGAGGCCGGTGACCTCCCTCCCTGTAACCCCCTCGTTGTCAAGCTTGGCCGTAAGCTGAAAGAGGCTTCACGCGACGCCGAACGCCGTCAAGTTGTCCACTGTGGTCTTAATTCCATGTGTACGTATGCTTCTTCAATGCTGTATCATTTCATGCTGACGACTCATAGATATCGCGCTACTCGAGCGTAAGGACAGGACCTTGGACGAAATCAAAACCCTTCTTCCCAACTTGCCGTACAAGCGCTGGAAGGAGGTCGCAGTCCTTCATCGCCTTCGCTGGGCCAACTGGCCCGTTGGTCTCGAGGACTACTCTCCCGGCAGCGGCTGTTCGTTGAATGACATCGCCAACAAGAAGAACAAGAACAAGAAGAAGCCTGTCGCAGACGTTGATGGCGATGGCGATGGCGATGGCGATGGCAACGGCGATGACGATGACACAGACGGTGCCGATGACGCTGGTCAGACAGCCGCGACCGATGCGCTTCGGGAGATGGCGCAGCGCATGACCAATGCGTACCGCGAGTACCAGGGGGATGCGGAGCTACTGGATACCTTCACGTCGCTGAAAGCGCCGTACGTGGAGTCGTGGACCGAAGGTATGGTCCCATTATACTGGAGGTGTTACCTTGGCCCTAACTCTTTCGTCAGCTGAAATGGCCCTCGATGATCCAAGCGAAGTGCCCATTGTCGTTTCCTCGGCGGGAAATGTACTTCTTCGAGCTCCCCGCTCGAAGACGCTCATGAAGCAGCTTGACAAGGCGAAGAAGGGGTCCAAAACTACGTCCAAGAACACCAAGAAACGCTCTGCTCCCGACTCCGCCGCTGACTCCGATGCTCCTCGCGAGGATCGGCCCCGTCCCGCTCTCGAGCCTCCCGTTGATGATGGTCCTGTCGATGATCGTCCTGCCAGGTGTCCCGCTCTCGAGGCTCCCAGCGAGTACGTGGTCATGAAGCACGGGAAGTGTCGCTTCATCGACAAGTACGGCAACATATCGCAAGTATTCCGAGTCAAGGGAATGCGCCAGCTAGACGACGACGAAGAGGCAGACGAGGCCGCCCGTATGGTAGAGTTCTTTTTGGAAAACAAGTGGATGAAGATGGAGGACTGTGTTCCGGTGATGACAGAGTCCCAGGAAAAGATGGCGCGTATCGTCTTCCAAGATGTTCGAGTAGATTAAAGTACTTGTAGTGATATATACTTTGTATATGCGTGGTAGCATACTTGTATAGTTCTATATACTCAGTATCATCATACCTTAGTTAGATATGACTTGTAATACTAAAATGGTTGTTTGTTGGGCCACCTTGGAGTGAGACACGTCCAAAACACGTCGTTCTGTCAAAATTGTACTTAAAATCAAGTTAGTGAATGTGGATGCTCTAGAGACGCATTGACAATGCGTTGAAGACACGTCAACTTGGCGAAACCGTGCTTATTTATAACCAAGTAAGTTGATGTGGATACACTGATACTCTAGAGATGCTTGAAAGATGTGTCAATGCGGTGTGTCCACATTTTAGACTTGTGCTTATTATCCTCAGGGCAGTGGATCTATCCAGTCATGGTGGATGCATCCACACGCCTGCAGACGTAGCCATGGATGCATCCATGGACTCATGAAGGATGGGTGTGGATGAATCCAACCAGAGATGGGTGCATCCATGCTCGTAGGAAGGAAGGTCTGGATGCATCCATAGGGCTGGATGGTGAGGTGGATGCATCCGTGCCCTAGTGTGGATGCATCCGTGCAACTAGGAAGGATGGGCCTGGATGGATCCACCCTAGGAGAAGAGCTTCACTGGATATATCCAGGCCTGTTGGATGTATCCATGGTGGGCGTGGGTGTGGATGAATCCAAGGAGGGGTGGATACACCCACTCTGGGCCTTGGATAGAACCAAGCCAATATCTTGGATGGCACATGGATCCTTCCATGTAGGCTGCTTGGTTACATCCACAGAGAGTTGAGTAAACCGATCCATGTCTGTATGGATGCATCAAAAGTTTTCGTTTTTATCAGAGCTCAACCCAGGGTACTTCAAAGAAAATTTCTTGGTTCTCTGGGGTTCATTAGGGCACTCAACCCTAACATATGATACAGCCGTTGGGATCACCTTTTTACGTTGCTACATTGGTACCCGTGCAAGCATGCTGAGAACTAGCACTGGTACGGGTTACCAGTGAGAGTGATAGTCTAGTGTGCTAGGTCAGTATTGATTGTGTGTATTGTTGCCCTGGGTAGCTGGTTGCCCAGGACGGAGCAGAGGCAGCAATAATTTTATTTATCTATTATTGAGGGGGAAACAAAAGCCATGTGAGACCAATCTGGTGTGCTGGGTCAGTAGTGTGTATTTGTACTGCCCTGGGTAGCTGGTCACCTCAGAGGCGGCAATAGTTTTTTATTTATTTATTATCGAGGGGGAAACGAAAGCCATGTGGGACCAAAACAAAAGCTAATGGTGGGACAAAACAAGCACTCTTGCCGTCCCCAGGAGCATAGCAGGGCAAGGCTGGAAGGCGATCTATCAGTCGTGCCGCAGAACACAATTTTTGCATTAAAATTGAAGGCACCAGATTAAATATGGTGCGCCACTCCTTTTGAAGGAAGAGCCATGGTTACATCCACAATGGCATGGATAGATCCAGGCAACTGTGGATGGAACCATGGCTGTGTGATGTGACATCCATGGTTGCATCCATGGTTTTGGATGATACCAAACACCTTGGATTCATACCATGGTTTCAGACCCTCTTAGGTCCATACTCCCACCCATGGAGTTAACCCTTAGAGGGTTTGGATAGAGGTAGCCTGAGGTGCATTCAGTGGGTTCTTGAACTGGATTGCACTGTTGCTTTTGTGCTTATCTCTGCAAACATAATCCTCATCGTCACGCTTGAGTTGCGAGACAATGTTGGCCCGGTTGTAAAGGACATCAACCCCAGGAGGATGTGGCCAAAGCTTGAAGGATCTCCATGACTGGCCAATTCCCTGCAGATATTGGAGCAGCAGTGTATAATGAACGTCTGGTAGCTCGGACACATCTCCAAGCATATCAGCGACCTCCTGGTCGGTTAAGATACGAGCTGTGGTGGTGTTGACAGTTGGCTTCTGCAAAATATCTGCAAGGCGCCCAATAAAGGTGTTTGCTCCATGGTTTTCGGAGAGAAATGCACGGAGACGTCCCCAACGACATATGAACTTGAGCATTGTCAGCGGCATGTCATCTACAGAGTTATGAGAATAAATCAAATGGGAGATGGACAAATTTAAATACATAGACGCCTATTGGTTTTGACTTTACCGAGAATCCCATTCATGCGTTCGCCAAGAAATTCACTGAGCACCGACATGGGTCCCCAGAATTTGAGAAGCTCGGGATAATGCATGGCATAATGATGGTTGGGGATGTTGCTGAAAAATGGGAATAGGAGGGCCAATGTTTTGCGGTACCGAATATAATGGATGCGGAACCGATCTGCCTCTTGAGAAGTTGTTTGATAAGATGCAAGGATATTGGTGCAGGCAACCAGATCATGAAGGTTCCATAATAACCTCTCTTGCAGTTCACCTTTTCCCCACCAGAGTACAGGGATGATGAGCGGGAAGATCACAGAGAAAAGCACAAGGACCGTCGGGGCCTTGAGCTTTCCATGTTGTGCCTCGCCAAGGTTAATTGGGGGACGGTCCGTATGAGTAGGAAGTTTGACGTCACGAATCCCGTTACGAATGAATTGAAGTTCATCATTGAGGAAACCAAAGACACTTTGCGATGGAGGTGGGTCGGGGATGTAATCGTCAGTGTCATCATCATCATCATCGTCAAATGACATGCCAAAGAAGGTTCCAGCTTCTGGTTCGGGGGTTGGTTGTGCCTCGGACATGTCAGGATCCGACGGTATTTGCTCTGATTCATCTTCTTCTGCAGCCTCATCATGGTCCATCTCCATTGCCCAGAGGTCAGCCTCCACCGAGGCTTCCGATACGTCGGATTCCGTATACATATCATCATCCCGATCCTCCCGCTCTCGAAAATGTGCCAGTTCCTTCTTGTAAGCTTGGCGCCCAATGCCCCAGCGTACTCGGAGGTGGTGGTTTAGAACACCCTCCAGCCAGTTATGCATCCACCCGAGCAAAACGTGCTTCACAGGATCCCAACCCAGCAAGTCATGCATCGGTGTCCAACGGACTCCAGTTCGCTCCTTGGCCATTGCCTCCTTTGCCCCCCAACCTTGCTCGTCAAAATATGCCTGGGCAGCATCTTGGACCTCATCTGTTTCCCGCAAAGTCCATGTATCCCACTCAAGGTCATCCAACTCTGATTTTGGAAGTTTGCAGAAGGAGCAGAATAACTCGGCAGAATGAGATAGATATCCTGCACTTTTGCGAATTGCGCCCAAATCTGCCAGAAGGGGGAGAATCTATGATTTGCTGAGGACACCGTCGGGATGTTTTGCCGTTCGGAATGTAGCCCCATCAGTCCGAAGGCGGTTCATTACCTCCACAAAGCTTGCCAGGACATGGAAAATTGTAATGAATGTTGGTGCATGAGGCCCAGGAATCACGGAGAGGACAAAGACATTTTCCGGTAAGAAGCGGACAGAAATTGGCAGATTGAGACAGTACAAGATGATAGCACCAAAGGAAACAACTTTTCCTGACAAGATGTTAATGCACAGTCATACAAGAAAAAGAAAGATGATACCAGCAATCTTGTTTGTGAATGGATTGAACCAGTCAATATAGACTGCCCATACAAGGTTGTAGGAATTGAGCACAAAATTTCCCAAACTTTGCCAGGCAGGGCTATCCTGGATATCGTGCATCAGAGGACGGGGCTGAGCATGGAGCCGTTGACTACGATGTGCAGAGTCCTCGAGGTGCTGCTCAGTCTCCGGGCGCGAGAGAAAGACAGAAAGCCAAGAGTCAAAGGCCTGGGTACTGTATAGGGATATAGGTACAGATTTTGGACCATGCTTGGTTGGAACAGTCTTCTTCATCTGCGTATTGCATGCTCGCGAGCGAGGTGATTTTTTCCACATGCAGATATCAGGCACAGAGTTGTTTGGGTAGGGTTTGAAGCACGTTGGACAACAGGCAGTTCGAGTAATGGTCGGCTCAAGTCCTTCTGCAAGGACTGTCCGAATATCCCGAGGAATGCCAAGACGTGGTTGGTTGAACAGTAGGCCAAAGGAGTGGAGTGTTGTGAATATTATAGTCAACGTGACCTCCAGAATGAGTGCAAGAGCTTTCAACAGAATCCCAGTGTTTTCACGGCTTAGTCCAGCATGAAGTGCAAGCCATGCTGCCAGAATATAGCACAGTTTTACAACGGGGGCCAGTGCTGTACAGGCTAAGTATATGCACAAGGGCCAGATAAAAGTATAGGATAGGGCTCACCAGCCTCAAAATTGAAATTGAAATTCTGCTGAGGTCGTCTGTTACGGTCAACAGAGTGCGATCGCTGTGGTGCGTGTTCCACCAGCGGGGAAGCTCGGCGACGTGCAGGGTACAGCTGAACCTGATCGTGGTCATACTTTGCCCGCACACTAATCTCTCTCCCCTGCACTTGTTGTCCGTTGACCTCTGTTGTGAATTGGCTGCACACTGAGCAGGTGCAGAGGGGCATGCTGGCGGCGGGTGAGAGAGAAAGCGTAGACAGTTGCACAGCCGAGCGAAGCGATTTTGACAGATCGCGCGGCTAGATAATGCGTAACGGTATCAATATTAACCAATTTGGGAAGCCATCAATCCCTTTCTGAGAGCCATCGAAACAAAGCAAATAATAATAGCCATCATTATTAACCAAATTGGGAAGCCATCAATGCTTTCTAGGGAGCCATCAAAACAAAGCAAATAATAACAGTGTAAGCCCGGCCTTATACCGTGTTACATCACATCAGTCACAGACCTTTCTTCTTCTGTTACGCTACCACCTCTGTACGCGTCTCTAGTCGAATCACACCACGCAAGGGTTCTATTGTACTTGGGTCCCCTTGTGAGCTGCTCTAGTGTTTCTGGGCTCTAGGTATGCCCAGTTTCCACTTTTTTTACAATATCCCGCCCTTGCACCACCTTGCACCACCCCATCACTCTCCCCGCCAACTTCTGAACCTTGCCGAGACCTCGCCGAGCATTTTGAACCTTCCCGACGCTTCTCCGAACTTCTCCGAGCCTACCGAGCTCAGAATCACCGTTTACCTCACGCTGAGGTACTCGCCGAGCCAAACCAGGCTAATTACCGCTACCTTGGGTCGCTAAACCCGCGCTAGAACCACTCCGTTTACCGCCGACGACTTAACCCGAAATCCGAGCCCACCGAGGCCGGTATCACCGCTCTTCCACCACCGCTGTGCTAGCTTCACACGACCCGTGGGATACTGCCAGCTCATCTCTTCCTCTTACCACGACGAGCCACCGAAACGAAAAAAGACCCCAACGAATCTACAATCCGTGTGTTACAATGACACCACCCACCGCCGCCACGCTAAAGAACGCTGCCAGCATTCTTGAACCCCTTCCTACCATCATGTCCGTTCTCCGCGCTACCATCCTCAATGACGACCCAGCGAAGAAATGCGCACGCGTCTCTCCCGGCACCTTCGACGCTGCTCTGATTCGCGATATGTTTGAAGCGTACGAGGAGCACCAGGACCTCACGACTGGAGTCACCGCCGCCAAGCTCGTTGCCCGCGCTGTCAAGGGCATCAAGGACCATAACGTCGTCCGCTGGTTCCGCGCGGATAAAGAGCGAATCCTCCACCTGTCCATCGGCGAGCTCAAGAACGAACTCCGCACGCTCTTGCTGGACGCTGACTGGGAGTCCCAAGTCCTCCGCAAAATCCGTCACCTCCGCCAGGGCGACACCAACGGCTTCCAGTTCTTTTTCTACACGGCCTGCGAGAAGAACACCGCCTCTTGGAGGACACCCCTTCCTACCTCGATGACGACACACTCAAGGCCCACATGCTCGCGTGCATGAACGACTCCCTCCGCACCCTCTACGACGAGGACGCCGCCCGTCTTGGCGCTATCAACGACCTCACCGAATGGGTCAAGGCCGTGGAGACGATCAACAAGAAGCGTCGCAAGGACGACAAGGTCCGCGACGACGCCATCGCCGCCGCTTTCGCGAAACAGCGTTATACTGGAAACCCCAAACGCCCGCACGAAGACGACAACACCCAGAACGGGTCGAAGAAGGCCGCTCGCACCGACGAGAACAAGAACCCCAACGCCGCGTTGTCTTCGACCTCCGCTCCCTTCGGCGGCAAGGCCAAGAGACTCGACGACGCGGAGAAGGCGCTCATCGACGCTAATTTCGGCTGCCGCAAATGCCGTCAACTGTTCGTTTGGCACTGTGGGACGGACAACGTATGCGACTTCCCACCCAAGGACGTCCCCACGGTCACCGAGAAGACCGTCGCCGCCGCCAAGGCCGCTCTGACCACTGAGCAGAAGACGTGTCTCGCTGCGACAACCGCGAAGGGCAAGGGAAAGCCTCCCGTCGCCGCGACGCTCCCCGCACGCTCCTCCAAGATCGCCACCGTCCTCGCGGACTACCAGGACGACAATGAGCCCTTCTCGTCGGACACGGACTCGGAGGTCAACGGTGTACGTACACACCATACCGCAGAGCACACCGCTCACACTGTTTCTTCAGACCCCGAAGATGCTCTACTTTCCTCGCACCCGCACGCCTCGCAAGCCGAGCACGCACACCTCTTCTTTGACGGTCTGATTGAGGGTGAGCGAACGAACTTGCCATGGGCTACGCGAGGCCTGATTGATAACGGCTCATTCCTAGTCCTCATCGATGAAGACCTGGTCGAACACGTCGGCCTCAAGAAACGCCGTTTGCATAAGCCTATCCCCTTTGACACCGCACTCTCTTAGAACGATACAAGCGATACAAATTCCTCTTCCACACCGTCTTGCGCTACCGAATATGTCAAACTCCGTTTATTTTCACGTGACCAAACTTACGCTACAAAACCTGTTCGCGCCTACGTTGTTACAGGCCTGTGTGCCCCCATCCTTCTCGGACTACCTTTTTTACACCGCAATCATATTACCGTCGACCATTACAACCGTACCGCGATAGACGGTATTAAGAACTATGACTTACTGAACCCACCGCCGCTACCACCTCGTGCCAAGCCTCGCAAAAAGCTATGCGAAGTCATGAAAGAAGTTATGAAACAGCGCAGAGTGCTCGCTACTGAGCTGCGCGGAGTCTGTGAAGCACGCTGCGAGAAGCTCGAGGCCGAGGGTCTTTTTGAATACGGAAAGCCCGTAGACCCGGTCGCCGCCGTACGAGAGCGGATAACCGTGCTTGCGGAATGGGAACGTCTCCAGGCATTGGGAGACAACATAAAGGCAGAGTTCCGCCCAATATTCGATGCAATACCCCACGTCGACGATCTACCTCAAGACGTTCTCTGCGAGATTACTGTAAAAGATGCTGCACAAACGTTAACAAAACGAACTTACTCAAGCCCACGCAAATACCGCAAAGCTTGGAGTACATTAATACAGAAACACCTAGACGCGGGTCGCATACGACCCTCGAACTCCCCGTTCGCGTCTCCCGCTATGCTGATACCGAAACAGGACAAAACAGTCCTGCCACACTGGGTAAACGCCTACCGTGACCTGAATTCAAACACCATCCGAGACGTTTTTCCACTCCCGCTTGTCGACGACATCCTAGCAGACTGCGCTAAAGGGAAAATATGGTCTAAAATAGACTTCATGGACTCGTTCTTCCAAACGATATTACATCCTGACTCTATAAAATATACGGCAGTGTCCACGCCTCTGGGGCTCTATGAGTGGTTAGTGATGCCACAAGGCCTACGCAACGCCCCATTCATACAACAGCGACGAGTGACGGCAGCTCTCCGCGAGCTCATCGGCAAAATCTGCCACGTTTACCTCGACGACGTAATAATATGGTCCCAGAACGAGGAAGAACACGCTAAACACATACACATGGTGTTCGCTGCGCTCGAGAAGGCGAGCTTATACTGCAACGAAAAGAAAACACAGCTTTTCTGCTACGAAATCGATTTCCTTGGTCACCACATCTCGCAGAGGGGAATCGAACCGGACGAGTCCAAGATCGAGAGGATCTTCAACTGGCCCAAGCCCAAATCGCCGACCCACGTACGCACCTTCCTCGGCTTGGTACGCTTCGTGGCCCAGTTCTTGCCCAACCTAGCAAAACATACGGAGGTCCTACAACAACTGACGACGAAAGCAGCCGAGCTTGAGTGGCCAGGCTGGCAAATGCACCACCAGGCCGCGTTTGACGCTATAAAACAACTCGTCAGCAGCGCCGAGTGCCTCACGACGATCGACCACAAAAACATGGGCGATAATAAAATTTTCCTGACGACAGACACGAGCGACACCCGCTCGGGCGCCATCTTCTCTTACGGTCCTTCGTGGGAAACGGCCCCGCCCAGTCGCGTTCGACTCAAGCACCTTCAAGGGTGCTGAACTGAACTATCCGGTCCACGAGAAAGAACTACTGGCGATTATCCGCGGATTCAAAAAATGGCGCTCAGACCTGGTGGGCACGTCAGTTAGCGTCTTCACCGACCACCGCACGCTGGAGAACTTCTCCACACAGCGAGATCTCTCGTGCCGACAAGCCCGATGGATGGAATTTCTCTCCCAGTTCGAATTCAAAATAATCTATATTCCGGGGGAGGAAAACACCGCCGCCGATGCACTGTCGTGCACCAATTTTGTGGAGAACGATCCACACGACGTTCAGCCACCGGAAGTGACAGTCCTACCCGTTGCATCTTGCGTCGCGGTCCCTCCACAGATCGACGCGACGATTGCGATAACGCAGACACGCAAACGTCGTCCCAAATCTCAACCAATAGCCGCCGTCCTGACGGTACGCACGGACGACGACATGCTAGAGTCCATCCGCTCTGGCTACGCTGTTGACAACTGGACTGCAAAACTACCGTCACTCCTGAACTCCCTTCCAGGCCTCCGGCAGGAGGACGGCCTTTGGTTCGTCAAAGACCAACTAATAATACCGCGCGCCAACAATCTCCGCGAGTCGCTGTTCCAACTCGCACACGATACGCTGGGACACTTCGGTTTTGACAAGTCCTATGCCGCCCTACGTGAGGGTTATTACTGGCCCAACATGCGGAAGGAACTTGAAGAGAGCTACATTCCGGGCTGCGCGGACTGCCAACGGAACAAGTCCTCCACGAAGCGAAAGGCAGGCCCTCTGCACCCGCTGCCGGTACCCGACGGTCGCGGGGACTCCGTTGCCATCGACTTTGTGGGCCCGCTGCCCAAGGAAGAAGGCTTCAATTGCATTGCGACCTTCACAGACCGCCTCGGGTCGGACGTACAGTTAGTCCCAATGAGGACTGACATCTCTGCTGAAGACTTTGCGCTACTGTTCTTCGACAGATGGTACTGCGAGAACGGTCTCCCACTGGATATCGTTTCAGACAGGGACAAACTGTTCGTATCCAAGTTCTGGAAGGCTCTTCATAAACTTTCTGGCGTGAAATTGAAGATGTTGACGGCGTACCACCCGCAAACCGATGGCGCGAGCGAGCGGACGAACAAGACCCTCGTACAATGCATCCGCTTCCATGTATCACAGAACCAACGAGGCTGGGTTCGCGCACTGCCGCGGATCCGCTTCAATATGCTGAACACCGTAAACGCGTCAACCGGTTACTCGGGCTTCCAACTGCGCTACGGCAGAGCTCCCAGAGTTATTCCCCCAATCGCAAACCAGCCTAACACGGCAAAGTCCTCAGACGAATTTGACGCTCGCGCGCTGATACAACAGCTCGAGGACGACGTTGCTGAAGCGCAGGATAATCTCCTCGCCGCGAAGGCGCTACAGGCCGACCAAGCCAACAAGACTTGTCGCGCGAACCATTCCATCAAGGTTGGCGACCGTGTTGTCCTGAACACGACAAAACGCAGGAAGCACTTCTTGTGGAACGAGCCAGGCCGCGTGGCTAAATTCATGGTTCGATCCGACGGACCGTTCAAAGTCCTCGAAGTGTATGATGACTGCTCCACCGTTAAACTGGATCTGAAGGGTCACCCGCTGGTGCATCCAGTGTTTCACATGGCCGAGGTCAAACCATTCGTCGAGAACGACGCTTCGCTGTTCCCCAACAGGGCGCTTGCACAACCCACCGCGATAGTTTCACCCGACGGACAAGAGGAATTCTTTGTCAAACGCATTTTGGATGAACGTATCCGCCGTGGCAGACGCCAATTCAAGATCCGCTGGTTTGGGTATGGCGCTGAGGACGATGAGTGGGTCGATGAAGCCGAGGTCGAGAACCTGGAACATTTGAACGCTTGGGAAGCAGGGTTGACTCAGGACGGAATCACCAAGCGCCAGCTCGCTCAAGATCGCCTCGAGGATGAACACGCGCACGACAAGGACCAACAACCAGGACCGGCTCCGGTTGCAGAAAATTCCACGACGGACGAAGATACAATAACGACTTCACACATTCCCGATGAGGCACACGCACACAACGATACAACCTTGGCGACGTCCGCCCGATACGGTCTCCGCAAGCGCGATTTGAAGGGACGGGTCGTCACGTCTGCCGCGTAACCCGACTCTGTCGGTACGTGAAGCGCCCGCAGTTGACGGGTTGAGGATGAGAGTTTTTTCTAAGATGGGGAGGGTGTAAGCCCGGCCTTATACCGTGTTACATCACATCAGTCACAGACCTTTCTTCTTCTGTTACGCTACCACCTCTGTACGCATCTCTAGTCGAATCACACCATGCAAGGGTTCTATTGTACTTGGGTCCCCTTGTGAGCTGCTCTAGTGTTTCTGGGCTCTAGGTACTCCCAGTTTCCAAACAGCCATCAATATTAACCAAATAGGGAAGCCATCAATGGTTCTAGAGAGCCATCAAAAAAAATGAATACCATCAGAGCCATCAAAAACCCGCCCAGCGGCCGGCAGGGCAGCTATATTAGGGCAGAGGCAGGATATGAAAGCTGCCCAACACAGCTAGCCCCCTACGTGGTGTTAGTGCTTTAGAATAATGTGCTGCTAGCTACTACTAGGGTATTTTGTCTAAATAGTACAGCTACGGCTCCATTATTATTGACCAAACGAGCACCAAAGAGCAAAACAAAAGAGCAGATGCGAGAGGGCGCCGGGCTCATCAAGGATTGCTGTCAAGAGTCAAGAATTTTTGCTGTTACACTTCCAAGTTCCCATCGACCGAACTCAGCCGGCTACAGAGGAAAACCAAACACACGAGTGAAACCGGGATATCTCGAGATGGGTTCTAGATCCCCAAAGCTCAGTAGTTAATCCTGTTCGAAACAGGTGCTAGGTCTTCCAGAGCACACACATGCATGGAGTATATATATCTTTGCCAACTCGGATGTTTCTTCTCATTGACCAAACGAGCACCAGCTAGCCAGCCAACCAAAGAGCAAAACAAATCTTGATGCGAGGGCGCTGGCTCTCAAGAGTCAAGAATTTTTGACACTTCTAAGTTAAGTTCTCATTGACCGAACGAGCACCAAAGAGGAAAAACAAATCTCGATGCGGGCTGTTCAAAGATTGCTGTTAAGAGTACTAGTCAAGAATTTTTGCGGTGACACTTCCAATCTCCTCAACCGGACCAGGGAGTCAGCCGGCCAAAGAGGAAAACCAAACACACAAGTGAAATGGGGTGTATCAGTGTTCTATATGTTCGAAACCTGCTCCAGTAGCCTTTGTGCATCTGCATGCCGTCCCAGGTCTCGGTAGGTCAAAGCAAGGTTGCCTGCTGCTTGAATGGTGTCAGGATGCTCCGCTCCAAGCAGCCTGGTCCGTTGCTCCAGCACCTGCTCCTCTAGCCTTTGTGCATCTGCATGCTGTCCCAGGTCTTGGTAGGTCAAAGCAAGGTTGCCTGCTGCTCGAATGGTGTCAGGATGCTCCGCTCCAAGCAGCCTGGTCTGTTGCTCAAGCACCTGCTCCTCTAGCCTTTGTGCATCTGCATGCTGTCCCAGGTCTCGGTAGGTCAAAGCAAGGTTGCCTGCTGCTCGAATGGTGTCAGGATGCTCTGCTCCAAGCAGCCTGGTCAGTTGCTCCAGCACCTGCTCCTCTAGTCTTTGTGCATCTGCATGCCGTCCCAGGTCTCGGTAGGTCAAAGCAAGGTTCCCTGCTACTCGAACTGTGTCAGGATGCTCTGCTCCAAGCAGCCTGGTCAGTTGCTCCAGCACCTGCTCCTCTAGCCTTTGTGCATCTGTGTACCTTCCCAGGCCTCGGTAGGTCAAAGCAAGGTTGCCTGCTGCTCGAATGGTGTCAGGATGCTCCGCTCCAAGCAGCCTGGTCCGTTGCTCCAGCACCTGCTCCTCTAGCCTTTGTGCATCTGCATGCTGTCCCAGGTTACTGTAAGTCAAAGCAAGGTTCCCTGCTGCTTGAACTGTGTCAGGATGCTCTGCTCCAAGCAGCCTGGTCAGTTGCTCCAGCACCTGCTCCTCTAGCCTTTGTGCATCTGTGTACCTTCTCAGGCCTTGGAAGGTCAAAGCAAGGTTCCCTGCTGCTCCAACTGTGTCAGGATGCTCCGCTCCAAGCAGCCTGGTCCGTTGCTCCAGCACCTGCTCCTCTAGCCTTTGTGCATCTGCATGCCGTCCCAGGTTACTGTAAGCCAAAGCAAGGTTCCCTGCTGCTCGAACTGTGTCAGGATGCTCCGCTCCAAGCAGCCTGGTCCGTTGCTCCAGCACCTGCTCCTCTAGCCTTTGTGCATCTGCATACCTTCCCAGGCCTCGGTAGGTCAAAGCAAGGTTCCCTGCTGCTCGAACTGTGTCAGGATGCTCCGCTCCAAGCAGCCTGGTCCGTTGCTCCAGCACCTGCTCCTCTAGCCTTTGTGCATCTGCATACCTTCCCAGGCCTCGGTAGGTCAAAGCAAGGTTCCCTGCTGCTTGAACTGTGTCAGGATGCTCTGCTCCAAGCAGCCTGGTCAGTTGCTCCAGCACCTGCTCCTCTAGCCTTTGTGCATCTGTGTACCTTCCCAGGCCTCGGTAGGTCAAAGCAAGGTTGCCTGCTGCTCGAATGGTGTCAGGATGCTCCGCTCCAAGCAGCCTGGTCCGTTGCTCCAGCACCTGCTCCTCTAGCCTTTGTGCATCTGCATGCTGTCCCAGGTTACTGTAAGTCAAAGCAAGGTTCCCTGCTGCTTGAACTGTGTCAGGATGCTCTGCTCCAAGCAGCCTGGTCAGTTGCTCCAGCACCTGCTCCTCTAGCCTTTGTGCATCTGTGTACCTTCTCAGGCCTTGGAAGGTCAAAGCAAGGTTCCCTGCTGCTCCAACTGTGTCAGGATGCTCCGCTCCAAGCAGCCTGGTCCGTTGCTCCAGCACCTGCTCCTCTAGCCTTTGTGCATCTGCATGCCGTCCCAGGTTACTGTAAGCCAAAGCAAGGTTCCCTGCTGCTCGAACTGTGTCAGGATGCTCCGCTCCAAGCAGCCTGGTCCGTTGCTCCAGCACCTGCTCCTCTAGCCTTTGTGCATCTGCATACCTTCCCAGGCCTCGGTAGGTCAAAGCAAGGTTCCCTGCTGCTCGAACTGTGTCAGGATGCTCCGCTCCAAGCAGCCTGGTCCGTTGCTCCAGCACCTGCTCCTCTAGCCTTTGTGCATCTGCATACCTTCCCAGGCCTCGGTAGGTCAAAGCAAGGTTCCCTGCTGCTTGAACTGTGTCAGGATGCTCTGCTCCAAGCAGCCTGGTCAGTTGCTCCAGCACCTGCTCCTCTAGTCTTTGTGCATCTGCATACCGTCCCAGGTCTCGGTAGGTCCAAGCAAGGTTACCTGCTGCTCGAATTGTGTCAAGATGCTCTGCTCCAAGAATGACATTACTCCTGGCCAATACATGTCTTCTCAGAATCTCTGCCACTCTGTACATTCCTCCTGTCTGAAAGACATGCCCAAAGTCAGCTTCAAATCCTGTGCCCATTAAGTCCCCCTCCTTCAATAACTGCACAAGATGCAGGAACAGTTGTATTTCCTGCATTAACTCTGCACTACAGGCAGCAGACATCCCCAGAAGACTAACTACTAACTTCCGTCGACCAATTGGATCAATAGCCATTGTTCTTGACCACTGGTGCACAAGGGGATGGATAGACCATGCATTGTTCTGCCATGTCATCAGAGAGTAACCACAAATGTCCGATATCATCTCTCCAAATGCCCAACTGTCCCACTTTGAATCTGCATTCTTAAATCTTGACAGAAGATCCAAACCAGGTTGCAATATATCAAGAGAGGGATCCAGTAGCCCATCTCCCGGTATATAGTCAGATGCCCGTCTGAAGATGTTCTCGGTAATCCCCTCAAAGTGGATGAAGGAACACAGTTGCAAGAATTCAGCTGCAGCTGGCTTAAGCTGCTTAAAGCTCATCTCCCATGTAGTATACACAGTCAACTTGTAGTCCCCCTGGGACTGTTCAGGTTTCTTGCTGAGTAAAGCAGCTCTGTTTTCCCGATACAGGGGTATAAAGTTGGAAATATCCTGGTGCAAGCTGGAGCTTCTGGAGATGAATGCCCCTGCTTGAATGATGGCAAGTGGGAAGCAATATAGCTCCTAGAAGAGCATTAAGTCATATGCTGATAGATTAATCATAGGCCTACCTTGACCACTGCCACTGCATGAGTTGTGTGATTGCCTATATCCAATCCAGCACATTTGAGCAGCAGTACAACCGCATCATCGACTTCCAAATTCGAAATCTCAATGATCTTTCTGTCTGGGCCAGTATGAGACCAAAGTTGAGGGTTCCGAGATGTAATCAAAATGTTTCCATGATTGCCTTTAGGCAGATATGCTCCCAGGTCCAGATCCACTTTATCAGCATTGTCAAAGAGAAGTAGCCATTCACCCTGGTTTGAATTTAGCCAGGTCTGTGCGGCTTCCACAGTGTCTCCCAGATTCTTGGCTAATGATATCTGCCTATAACCCATTTCAATGGCTTCTTCACTGCTTGCATTGATCTTGAACTGGTCGGTGAACCTAAGCATAGGATAAATTGTATTATTCTACAAAGTATAAATGTTCTCAAACCTGGATCCAGAGTCTGAAATAAACTTGAGTGCAATCTGGGTTTTTCCAGCTCCTCCAAGACCATACAGTAAAACAACTGTTTGTTTCTTCTGCTCTGCTCGCTGGAAGAACCTCTCTAGCTGGGATAGAACATTGTTACGGCCTTGAAAGAATTTGGAGGGCGGAGGGCAGTTCCTGACAAGTTGGATTTTATCTAGATAGTATCTCAGAATTTGCACCGATAGAAAATTTAGATAATCACCTCTGACAAATCTCGGCTGTATAATAGTCTGCCCAGGAGCTAGTGCAACAACAAGACTGTCTGAAGTTTGACTCTGAGCAATGTTCTGTAGATGCTGATTGATCATATGGTCAATCCTGCCCTGTCTTAGCACAGCCCCTTGAAAGTTGTGGATGAGCACCAGATTTCCAAACTGTGCATCAAGGTGATTGAATAGTGCTTGCACCTTTTCCAGAGCATTGTGTGTGTGATTTAAGGTTGCACGGATGGGATCTGTAAGGTGGATCCAGATTTTTTGGATCACATCGATAATGCTTCCAGCTAAAGCATCTGAGATCTGAGATCGTGAGAGTTCAGGGTTGAAAGTGTCTGCAAACCAGCTAACACATGCATGAATACGAGAGAATATTTTCTAGGTCTGACACACCTTATGCCAGTTGTTGTACAAGTCATAGAGAGTTCACTACCACTTTGTGGAGCCTGACCAACAGAGGTCTCATTCAAGACTAGCTCGGTACTGCGGATTGCCAAGAGCTAGAGCTGTTGGAGACAGAGATAAAACAGTGTCTGCATACATACCTTGAGCTTCTCCTGCAAGCCTGTAATACTTTCCCCATACACCACAAGTGAATTGGTGATATCACTTGGAAGGATCAATCCCTTCACTTGTGGTCGGCGACTTGTTTGTATATTTTTCATATCTTCAACTGTGCGCAAAATCCCATTTAGAAGTCTATAAAGTCAGATCTTGCTAACAGAGTACAGAACACACACTGTTGAAAATCCAAACACCTCTCCTGTAAGCTTGCTACCTCCGGGTGGGCTTGGATCACACTACGAAGGATTTCAAGTGTCCTGAGTGCCTCCTCGCAGAGATCCTTGAGAGCTTCTTGATTTTCCCCCAGCTTCTGTAGATTTTTCTCAGAAGCATCCGGAGAACTTGAATATCAATAATTGTACCTCAACATTCTCCAGAAGCAGAACCACGCTTTCAAAGACAGCCTTTGCAGCTGAAAGAGCGGACTCGGCCCCCTCGACAGCCAGTCGTGCCACAAGGAGCAGGCCGTCAAGCCACGCCATGTCGGAAGCGGCGCCAGCAGATGCACTATTGGAAGCTGAACCTGCAGGAGTTGCAGAAGATGCCCGGCTGGGCATAAGCCTCTTCATCCATCCACTCCGAGTCGCAGTGGCTGCTGAGGGCTGGGGATGGTGCGGCGTGGTCATGGCGAGAAGAGGAGTGTGCACGGGCGGCAATCTGTCATCAGTGGAAAGCTGTCTCAATTTTGGTCCTATATCTGTACCCATCGTGGACATCACATGGCGTCAAACGTGGTCAAACGTGTAGGATCTCTCATTTCTACAGGCAGGAAAGGATTGCAAACAGACTTATCGTCGTAAAATATTCCTGCCATTCCTGCCGTCTCTTTCTGCCATCGCCTCCGCCTCCGCCACTGTCGTGTCCCGCTGGGATGGAGGTGGGATGTGTTGGGTGGAGAGGCGGAGCGGCAGAGTGTTTGTTGCTTGCTTGGACTCTTTTCGGTGTTTCGTTGGTGCAGGCCAGGGAGAGACCGGCGAATGGAGACCTTGTTTGCGAGCATACCCAGCTCTGGCCAGGTCGTCAAGGTGTGTTCGCCATCTTTCTTTTCCCTGAGCTGAATCTTTCTACGCAGCCGTCGTTCTCTGGAGTTGCAAGCCCCTTCCATATTCCGTCAATGCTGCCGACGCGCGCCTTCTTTGCGAACTCCAGCAACACCCAAGTCGCGAGTCAACCAAACGCCGTTCACGCTCCCGGACGGGCAAGCGTCGCCGTGCGCTGCAGGTCGGCTAGAGCACGCGTCGGAGCGGCAGAAGGCGAAGATGGGGAAGGAAGGGACGACGTCCGCGTAAGAAAGAGAGGGCGGAAGAATGCACAGCGAAAACGAAAACGAAGCCATGGGGCCCGTCCCATTCACATTTCCGACTCCCCCCACTGGAAGGTGCCGCAGACGACGTGGTATAACGAACGGATCGACATGCTCGATATCCTCGTTCTTGTTCTACGAGTAACGCTCTGCCTGTGTCAATCGGCTTGCAGACGTCGTCGTGGAGAACTGGGCGGGAGCGACAGAGGCGAAGAGGGAAACCCTCGACAGTCGAGCGCATTGACAGCCTCGACGTATCGCTGAATGCAGAGGTAGATGACCGTCTTGAGGGTAGTAGTCTCTTGTCATACAAGAGCGCCGAGATGTGGGCGACGGCGAGGGTGACGACTATGAGAACGATTGTGGGCTGGTTGTCGTCCCGAAGGCATGGCTCGTTCTCCTCCCGTTTCCGCTGCGCTCGAGCCTGCGCATGACGCCTGGCGTTCTTCCGCTGATGAGCCAGCACCGGGGGCATTGTATTTGTGCCAAGGGAAGTAGCGGATTCGGTAGACGGGAAGGGCGGCGACCAGCCGGACTGCGTCGTGTCGGCGTACAGCGACGGTAATGGAGACGGTGAAAGCGTGGGTGCTGACGGTGGTGACGAGCTCGACGGCGTTCCGTTCCAATGTGGGAGCGCGTAGTCCATCTTCCCAGCTGTCAACGCGCGTTTCTTTGCCCTCCGCACGAGCAGCATGCGGACCAAGAAGAGTGAGACGATGAGCGACACCCGGAGCCCCAGGGGGTTGTCGCGCTCTCTATAGTCCGGGGAAACGCATATTAGCGCAGAATGAGGAGAGAAGAGCAGCCAGACGTACTTGGGCGGTCTTGACTTGCTTCGAGGCCTCGTCGTTGGCGCAGAAGGGTGTCTCTACATCCTGGTAGCCACGTTCGTCGCAGGTAAGTTGAATCGGGGTCTTCCAGGTCCTCCGGGTACGAGTCGCTATGCAAGGGCGATCCTCGTCGTTGTGTGGCTTCAGGCAGTTGGGTCGGGTTTGCGGAGTAGCATGCGTTGAGAAAGGATGGCCCGTGGGTATGTAGAGGATGTGCTCGTCCACGTTCGTCTCTCCCAATGAACTCGTCGCCGGCGTACAAGTACTCCGGCTTGTATTCCCTGCCTGCGTGCACCAGCCTCCACGAGCGCAACCATCGCTGGCGTCGCGGTTGGCAGACCACGCATGACACTGAATTTGAGCAAGGACTGGAAATTGGAGAGTTTGCACAAAATGTAGGAGGGCTGTTACAGTATTTGTGTCACAGCTCGTTACAGCTTCCATGCGACGACCACCAGCCCAACGCTATTCAACGCGCGTGTTCCAAGTACTCTGCGCCGCTCGCGTCTTGACTGCCAACCAACGTCCATGAACCCGAAACCCAGCAGTGGAATTTCGCCGAGTACCGACTTGGAGCCGCGATCGCTCAGTTCGGAGACGTGGGCGAAAGACTCGGTGTGCCCCAGAGACTCTCGGTGTGCCTTACATTCTCACTTGATCACTTGGCCTGGATTACTGACATTCACCGGTCAGCGCTGCCAGTGCGTAACACCTGCGTTCATCGAGTCGTTATCGACGTGGCGCCTTGCAGTCCCACACTCACCCACAACGCTCAATCCCAACTCGAATGGACGCCTGCCCCTGCTGACGCACTCGCCCGTAAACCCTCGCGGCCTCGAGTTCTCGTCCATTGCCCACATGGCGCACCTCCGAGTTCTGCTCATCGTCGCATCGCTGCCAGACCCGCACCCATCACCTTCGACCGTCGGCGACGCGCTCCGTGCTCCAGCGCATCCCAATACCTCTCTCGATACGGCCTGGGGCTCACATACCTCATGCTCCAGCTCCTACGGCCAGCGGATTTTCGTGCTTATGGGTCGTCGAGCGGAATTCGATCCCGGTCTACGAAAATATCCTCCCATCGGCTTGCCTATCTCTTCTCCGCCGCAATTGCGCGGGTCTGACTCGAGCACCACGCATGCAAATGCTTCTCCTTCGCGCCCAAAGCTTGCAAGTCTCATGCAGCGGCGTCAACGGCTGGTCGCTGTTCGTTCTTATGGGTCGAGCGGGTTCGATGATGCTGTAGAAAGCGATAGAGCTCCACGCTCGCGGCTCTCCCTCTCTGAGCTAGATCCGATGACCTAGTCTCGAGCTTAACCTCTTCACCCGGAGACTGTTGTTGTTGTTGTTTCCGCGAGCTAATATTGCGCTGTACTGCACACATCCCTCGAGGACCTGGAGACGGATGTCACTCAAAGCACGTTTGGTGGCCATGGGACAGGCAACGGAGCAGCCAGGGCGTTCGCTGAGGCACGCCTGAGAACATCGAGGTACGCCTGAGGCGGCTCGGCTTAGCAGGTTTACGAATAGCCTGAATCATGTCGAACGTACGTCCGTGGATTCAATGTCTGTATTTTAGTTATGTATCGCGGGATATGATTCTTTCTCCAGCCACTAGAGAGAGCCAGAGCTCAGCCACGAGTGAAACGGGAGTATCTCGAGTCTAGATGCGAGAGTTCTATATCCCAGACAGTTCCTGTTCGAAACAGGTGCTGGGTCTTCCCAAAGGTCGAGGAAGTAGTTTTTTTTTTTCGCCGCCTGTTCGTCGTCCCGACACTTCTCATCGACCAAACGAGCACCAGCCAGCCAAAGAGGAAAACAAAACACACGAGTGAAACGGGGGGGGATGCTGTCAAGATTTTTTGCGGTGACACTGCCAAGTTCCCATTGACCGAACGCCCCAGGGAGTCAGCCGTCCAAAGAGAGGAAAACAAAACACACCAGTGAAATGGGGTATATCGAAGCAGCTCGTTCCTGTTCGACACAGGCGCTGGCTCTGGAGAAATAGTTGCTGTCCAGATTTTTTGCCGTGGCACTTCTCAACGCCGGCGACCGAACGAACGAGCACCAGCGAGTCAGTCAGCCAAAAGAGCAAAACAAAACAAAGTTTAAACTAATCGTACTGTATCATATCATACAAAAAATGGGGGCTAAATCCGTTTGGCGTAAGCGTGCGCGTGAAAACAAAGACATTATCCCTCCTCACGGCTCACTCAAACCCTACACCTTCTCATCCGCACCCTCCCCCCCATGCTCCTGCTTGACATCATGGTCATGGTCATGGTGCCGCACCTCGGCATCCAACTCCGTCTCGCGCGCAGCGATATTCGCCGACCGCGCTTCTTGTGTGGTGGCGCCAAAGATAATGTCCATGTCTTCGAGGGAGCGGCCTTTGGTTTCGGGGATGATTCTGTTGTGGTGGTGGAGGTGAGATGAGATGATGCGGGGAGGGAGGGGAGGCAGGGCGGGAGAGAGGGAAAGGGAAAGGGAAAAGGAAACACGCACAAAGAGAACACCGCCATAGCACCAATATTTATCGTCCCAAACATCAAAAAGATCTTGTACCCCAGCGAGGTGATAGCGCCCGGGGTTACCTTGGCCTGCACAAAATCTACCCACATACACGTTAACCGTCATGCGAGCGAGGAAACGGAAAACAACACGCACTCCACAACCACTGACTGCCACTAGCCACCGCGAGACCATAATGCCTCGTGCGTGTGGGGAAGATATCCGCGCAGTAGACCCACGGGAGCGGGCCCCACCCGAGCGAATAGAAGCAGACGTAGAGGTAGAGCATGGCGGCCATGGCTTTGGATGCCGGAGGTGGGTTGGGGTTGGCTGGTGGGTGTGCGTTAGCGTTATACGAGACGAGAGGGACGGAAGAGGGAGGGGAGGGGAGGGTGGAGGATGGAGAAGAAGAAGAAGAACGCACCAACAGAGCTCGTCGCCGGCGGCGGGAACGACTTGAGCAGAGCGCCGATGATATAGAAGAATATGCCCATGCCCATCGCCGAGACGAACAGGCAGATCTTGCGGCCCCAGGAATCGACAAAGCCGAGCACGAAGATGGAGGTGGCGACGACCTACGAGTGTGGTTAGCGTCCAGCGCTAGCGAGGGAGGTGGACAAGGAACGCACCTTGACGACACCGTATATCCCACTCGCCAACAACGAGTTCTTCTGCCCGACGTAGCCAATGTTCGCAAAGATCTGCGGGGCGTAGTACCCGACCGAGTTTTGTCCGCCCCATTGTTGGAGGAAGAAGATGAAGAACGCGATGAGGAAGCTAAGTTGCCGCGCGTCAGCATGCGTGCCTCGAAGACAGAAGGAAAAACGCAAACGCGAAACGCACCGGATGAAATTCCCCTTGCCAAAGAACGCCTCCTTCCAGCCCAACCCGTGGCGCGCCTCGCGTTCTTCGGCGATGGCGCTCTCGATCTCGGCGAGCTCGTGGATGACGGCGTCGGACGTGGGTGGGAGACGGCGGAGGTACGCGAGGACGTTGAGGGCTTCCTCGTTGCGGTTTTTCGAGGCGAGGAAACGTGGGGATTCCTGTGGGCGAGTGAGTGGGGACGAACGATGGATGGTGGGCGTAGAGAGAGAGAGAGAGAGAGGAAAAGGGAGTGCTACCCGCTCACACGGACACCGGTGACCGTCTCGCGTATCAAGCGCCGAGACGTCTTGGCCACGGCGACGGTGAACGGGCAATACGTCCGAGTCCGATGGCAAACGGGCCCGACGGGAGAGGGAACGGGGATAGTGAGAAAGGGAAAGCATACCTTGACCGTAAACAACCCAAACAACATGATTCCGGCGGGGACGAGCTGGAAGCCAAACGGCAGCTGCCACACAGCGGGCGAGTTGGCAATCTTGTGGTTCAGCGCGATACCGTCTGTCGTATCGTCTCGTCAGCGCATTCACAGCGAAAAAAAGAGACAGAAAGCACTCACAGTTGATAAAGTACGAAATCATAACGCCGATGGCGACCGTTATTTGGAACAGGCCGGTAATCCTTCCCCGGACCTCCTTGGGACTGCACTCGGACACGAACGCGGGTGCGACGGCGCTAATGGCACCGATACCGATGCCCGAGATGACTCGTCCAGCGTAGATGAGCGCGAGCCCGTTCGACGGCTTGGATGCGGCGGTGGTGAGGGCCGCGCCGATGGAGAATATGAGGGTGAACAGGACGAGGGTCCATCTACGTCCGATTTTCGCTGTATGCGGCTCGGAGTCAGGCAATGTGAGCAAGGTGGAGTGAGGGTATGGACGTACCGGACAGCGGTGCACTCCCTAGGGCACCGAAGAAAGCACCGGCTTGGAGGACGGACACGACGTTGGACGAGATGGCGTTGGTCTTGTGGGTTATGGCCTTGCCGTTGGCGTCGAGGAACCCAAAGTGCGCGCGGAAGAACGGCTGTGAGACCACTCCACCTGCGATGCCCCTGCCAGCGAGAGTCAGCGTCGAACGTTGCTAGGGAGAGCTAGACGTACGTGTCGTAGCCGAAGAGCACGATGCCCTGGAGTAAAGAGAAGAAGAAGAAGAAAAAAAAATCGTCAGCACCCGGGCCGCTCGCACGCCACTGGACGGTCGACTCACCCAGTAGACCACAAAGGCCAGCCAATACACACGGATGTTCTGGAACCGACCGGGCTTTGCGTCGGACATGGTGAGTATGGAGGGAAAAGGGGAAGCTCCGAGTTAGCGCGGGGAAAGTACGGGCTTTATAGCCCCGCCCGATGTCAGGCACCAATGATGGCTTGATGCGGGGAACACGGGGCGCCGGGACGAGCCGGCCCGGCGGTCCGTCTGGGGAAATTTCAATTAACTTGCCGGGGCCGGGGCGAATCCAATTGAAACCGCGGCGTTTCAGTACGTACTGTGTACAGTTTAGCGGCAGTTGCCCTGAGATGGCGCCTGTCAGCGAACGGTCCGGACTTGTACAAAAAAAAAATGCGACTCACCCAATTAAGCCCAACTCCCGCGTTGAAGCGGGACTCGCCGACGAATACAACTTATACAAGACGTCGATACGAATGCGAGCGCACATGCTGCAGTCGGGCTTGATGGTGATTCTAAAATAGAGGTTTGTTCTTCTGAACCTAGCCAGTAATTTTGTAATTTATGATTGCGAGTCGTCGTTAGCGCGATATCGATGCCGGCGTGATTCGGAAGAACAAAAAAGGAACTTGGCAGCGGTTCAGTAATTGGAAGTAATTGTAAGGAAGAGCCGAAAAAAAGAATCCTATCTACCATCGCTAAGCCCAACCCCCGCGTTGAAACGGGACCCGCTGACGCGTGCAAGACTCAGACACCATGGAATGCGAGCGCACATCCTGCAGTCGGGCCTGCTGGTATCCGCGGTGGTTCCAGATATATGATCGTTCCAGTGCTCTTCTAAGACCTCGTCAATAATACCAACATGAGCCAACGAGTCCCACTGGCAGTAATTGAAAGTAAGATGATTCGGCCGAAAAAAAACCTAACCATTTTCAATTAAGCCCAACTCCCGCGTCGAAACGGGACCCGCCGATCAACTTATGCAAGAACTGTCATGGATTGTGAGCGCACATGCTGCAGTAGGGGGTTTTGCTAGTATCCGAGATGGTTCCAAGATAGATGTTCATTCCGGTGCTTTTCTAAGAACCCAGTCAGTAATTTTGTAACTTATCATTGTGAGTCTTTGTTGCACTTCTCTCAATAACGTGGATATTCCTACTCCATGCACACTGTTCAACGGCAGCGGCGAAGCCAGCACCAACATCAGCCAATCCCGACGGTTCACTGGCGGTAATTGAAAGTAAGATGATTCGGCCCAAAAAAAAAACGGTCGCATCAAGAACAAGCCCAACTCCAGCGTCGAAACGGGACCCGCTGAGAAGTGATTGGGAGAAGTATGTATTATGGGATGCAAGCACATATGCTGCAGTTGGACTTGCTAGTATTCGGGGTGGTTGCAAGATAGAGGTTCGTTCCAGTGCTCTTCTGAGAACCTAGTCAGTAATTTTGTAACTTATCATTGGGAGTCTTTGTTACACTTCTCAATAACGTGGATATTCCTACTCCGTGCACACTGTTCAACGGCAGCGGCAAAGCCAGCTCCAACATTAGCCAACGAGTCCACTGGCGGCCCGGACTTGTACAAAAAAAAAAAAAAAGATCTCACACAGCAATCAAGCCCAACTCCCCGCGTCGAAACGGGACCCGCTGACCAACTTGAATGCAAGGAACTATCATGGAATGTGAGCGCACATGCTGCAGTCGGGTTTGCTGGTATCCGGCGTCCTCCAAGATTCAAAGGTTCATTCCAGTGCTCGAGCAGAGAACCTAGTCAGTAATTTCGTAACTTATGATTGCGAGTCCGAGTCGTTGTTGCATTCTTACCATCCATCAAAGGAAGAACTTGAAGCTGTCGGTGAAGAAGAACAAAAATGCGCAGGGGGCAAACATACCCAACTCCCGGTTCGAACGGGACCTGCTTCAATTACCGATCGCACCTCAAGACATCCAGAACTTACAGGTGCATGGTACAAATGCAATGGGCGTACTCATTCCGCGGTGGATGTTGGTTACGTCGCTTGGTTTGCGGAATCAGTACAACGGAAAAAAAGAGATATCAACCAGACCGATTGAAAAATAGATTTGCCAAAGAAAGAAAAAAAAGTTCTCTCAACGCCCACCTCCCGCGCTGAAACGCGACCCGCCTACGAATACCGTGGTTCGGGAAGTAGAGGTTTGTATCCCGGGCAAGTGCTCGAGCGGATTCTTCGCAGACGCTCGCTATGAATTCAAAGGACAAAAAAAATTCATGGGGCAGCCTGCCATAATATAAACCCAACCCCGGTTCGAACGGGCCTGCTTCGATCATTCCTGTACACAACAGAACTAACAGGTGCACGACATTGATGCAAACAGTGCAATGCATACACACTAGGAGTAAAGGAAGAAGGGAAAAAGAAACAGGGAAGAGGAGGGTGGGCAAGTAAAAAACGAACTAGGGAGAGGTCGAGGCGGGAAGCAGGGAAGGATGTCACGACGTGACACTTCCCGCTCGACCTCAACGCTACCCTATCCTACGATACGTCCGAGCCGCTCGTACCCTCGCGTCGTCTCTATCTCGGAACATTGATGCAAACAGTGCAATGGGCTGATTGGTCGCACCGGTGTGTTGGATACGTCGCTGCGAGGTTCAAATGAGTACAAAACCAAGACCAACTGGTTGGCATCAGGCCCATTGAACCCCCGCTTCGAACGGGACTTGCTGCCAATTTGCCATCGGTTCACCCACAGAACGAGGCGAAGACACGGTTGGGCTTGTAGGAGCTCAAGGCGGTGAACCAGGGGAGAAACCAGAGTTACCCGGACCTAAACGCTGCAGCGCACGCATCGCGACACAAGTTGCGGCAGAGAATATCGAGAGCAGAGCAAGCTTTTTTGTGGTACAGTAAGTAAATTCAAAATCGTTTCCTCAGAAGTGAGAGAGAGAGAGAGAGAGAAAGAAAAAGACAAAGAGAAGACAACATATACCCGACTCCCGCGTCGAAACGGGAACCTGCAGAAACTATCCCACTCGTACGCATGATAGAAGCAGGGGCGCAGAAGGTGCTGTCAGGCTTGGTGGAAGGAACTGTGTTGATAAGGAAAGGGAATAAATTCGGAAGCATTGCAGGCTGCGCGACCAACGTCGTCCGATGCATGCTTCTGTTCCAACCAATTGTTCTGCGGTGTATGCTGCGATCCGCTTGCAGCTCGTGTAATTGCGGCACTATATACATGAACAGATTGCTACAGTTATATGGCTGAACGATAGATTAGTTGAACGCACAACGCCAGGGTAACCAGCGACCCACATTCAAAACAATCCCACCACCGATGCTGGCGGCGTTGAATAATTGAACATCTGACGCAGCGTGAATGTTTGAACCAGAATAAATACGAGAAGCGAGGGGAACTGACGCACGGAACTAACGATTGAAGTAAGCCGTCATTGAACGCTATGAGTCGGTGAATAGCTGAGATAAACAACGGGTCGCGGAGCTTACCAGGGAATAGATGAGGATTGGCCAGTTGAACGGCAATAGACGGTTGGATGGCCAGAATCGAGTAAATGGATGAGGAAAGGGATCTGAAAGCGAAACAAAATAATGGATGTTTGAATCGACGAGCATGTTCGAGGTCATTGAGTGGACCGCTCGACCGAGTACTAGTAGAGCGCAACCGATGCTCTCAGTCCTCCGGAACCCAGGCTTGATGCGTCTACCCTACGCGCTCTTCTTTGCGCTCTTCGTCTTCTTCTGAATCGTTTCCAACGATTCCTCCGCATCGTCGGTGGAATCAAGCTTGCGCTTCTTGTTGGTGGATCTGTGCTCATTTTCGCGTGCTGCCCCAGCGGCGGAAGGTAGTTTCCCCAGCCCTTCCGCGCCTGCCGTGTGCTTCCCCTTCCGCGACGGAAACAGCGCGTCATACAGGCGCCAATTGAACCCTACGCACTGTAGCCCAGAAGCCTCAATGGGGAGCCCATGTTTCCTGAATCGCATGTCGATCAGCTGCTTGTAATTCGCAAGGGACGATCCCTCCGAAGCGATTTCGAAGAGAGTCTTGTCATCCTGTAGAAATCAGGCTCGTAAAACCTGACGAGGAAGAGAACACGTACCACGCCCAGAGGCATCATGTGAATGTTCTTGAAAGACGTCGCGCTACGCAGATCGACGCAGGTAAATGTACCCGCGTATATTATCGAGTGTGGAGCACCGGGCGCGCTGAGGAATACCTCCTTGGTCGATTTAGCGTGCCGGCGCAAATCTGAGCCGACGGCCCGGCGCCATTCGTTCGTCGTGCTGTCGTAGCGTGCGACGGGACCCCATGCGAGTACGTTGCCGTCTCCAAGAAAAGTGGTGCGCATGGGCAGGTATAGGACATCGTTTAGGACGCTGGGTGTTCTTAGGACGGGAGCGGTTGCACAACTCGGAATAGACGTACGTCTTCGCAACGGGGTTCTGAGTTCATATAATGTTGAGGAGAATGAGAAGTGACGAAAGAGATGGCGCACATCACCGAGGAGCGCGAACAGATTTTCGCTGGCATTACACACGGAGAGTAGCTCGCCTAACGGAGGACGTCCGCTGTTCTCGGCCTTCTTCATTCGCGATTGGCAGACCAGGCTTACGCGCACCAGCTGTCGACAGGGTCAGAATGAAGTGTAAATGCCCAAATGCATCGTACGAACCTCTTCAGTCTGCTGGCGCATCTCATCCGAAGATAGTACTCGTATCTGCGTAATTTGAGCCAACAGTGGGAATGCGAAGCATGGAAGCTCACCTGTCCCTCCAGCGTCGCAATCGTCTCGAGTAACCGTGCCTTCTCGTCGGACAAGTTCTTGTTCTCGTATGCCTCCCGCTCCAGTTCATTTTCCAAATCTTTGATTGCCTAGTTCGCGGCGAAGACATTGAGCGACCGAGGGAAGGTACGGATGGGCGTCTACCTCGTGGAGTTCATGGCATTCGTCCGTGGCTGTTTGGGCTTCTTTCCGCAGTGCTGCTGTCGTCTAGACATAGAGTCGACACACATGCGGAGGAATCATAGACCGGAACTCGCACCTGTTGATGTTTCTCTCCCATGGCGGTCATCTCATACTTTAGGTCTTCCTGAGCCTGGCGAGATTCGAGTGAGGAAGGACGCGAGAACACGGGGGTGCGGTAAACCTTCGCCGACTCGTCCAACTCTTCCTTCAAGCCATTGACGTCCTTCCGTAGCGACGCGAGTGCCTATGCACGAGTCAGCACCGGCGAATAGTTCCGAAAGGGACAGCGCACTTGCTCAGCGTTGGTTTTCTGGCCATACATCAGCTTTTGCGACGATGGTACGGAGTTGGAAGACAGACCTCGTCTAGCGCTTGCGCCAATTGTGCCTCCAGGTTCGCTTTCTGGCTGCAATGAGCAACTGACGGCACGACAAAGAGAGCGGAGATTCACCACCACCTGCCAGTCGGAGTTGGAGCCGTTCCTCCGAATCGCTGGCTCCGCGTCTTCGAGTTTCAAACTCTGTGGCACTGGGATCAGCGATACGGCAGGTATAATCATCGCCGCGCACAATGGGTCGAGCTTCGACCTTGAGCTGTGGGTTGCTGTGGGTCCAATACGTGTGCGCCGACATTGAGAGGTGGCCGCTGGGAGCAAGAGAGTCACGGAGGCGTGACAAAATTTCAATGTTGTAATTGGGTTTGATTTGAGTCGGACGCGCAGAAAGAAAAAAAGACCGCAGCTCATCCGAGATAAGTACAGTCCACACATATAAAGCACTGCCCGACTGAACCTCTACAGTGCGACCAGCAACTCGGAGGCGGTGAATTCCTCGTTCGCAGCGAGCGTGGGGCGTGGTCGAAAGGAAGTCGCAATTTTTTTTTCGTGGAGCATACAACTAATTGGGTCTGATATGGACAGTATTCACGCTTTAGCTGTAGAGGGTGTGCCGGTCCAGACTTGTAAATACACAATATGTTGCGCGCGCAGCCGATTCACTGCCGAATTCTTTTCACGCCGGCGAGGAACAAAAAATCGTCGTAGCGCTAGCCCAGGCCAGGCCCAACTCCCGCGTTGAAACAAGACTCGCCGCCATTCAAAATCTTCAGATGGAATGCGAGCGCACATGCAGTCGGGCTTACTACTACTGAGTGGTTCCAAGGTACTATGAGGGCTTCGGCAATTTAGTATGATTCGTCGCGGTAGAATCCTTGCCATTTATACGCGCAGCTGCCGGCGGTGAGCTGAGTCTTGAAGCTTCAAGTTGAAGTTCAAAAGAACTGATCCGAGGAACAATACCAACAACCCAGCTCCCGGTTCGAACGGGACCTGCTTCATTTACCCGTCCATTATGCCTGGATATCACACAAATAGCAGGTGCACGACGCAATGGGCTTATTGGTTGCACAGGTATGTTGGATACGTAGCGGGAGCGCCGCACCAGCACAACGAAAAAGACTTCCAAAGTTCGCTCCGAACGACCAAACCCCGATCGAACGGGACCTGCCTCCCTTGGGGTACACGATCAGCGATGCAATGGTTATAGTCGTTTAGTCGTTCCGTGGTGTATGTTGGATATGTCGCTGCGTTGTGGAATGAGCACGACTAAAAAATAAGAAGAAAAGAAAAGGAAGGAAGCCCGCTGCGTTTCAGGCCCGACCCCCACTTCGAACGGGACTCGATGCCAAATTGCCATCTGGCCAACAGTGCACTGTAAGGCAAGGGCATGGGGCGCAGCTGGGCTTTCCCATGAACGAGGGGACGACACTCGTCTTCCCGTAATTCTAATGGCCCCGACTTCTGTCTGGCATCACACGGCAACTTGCGTCGAGAGCAAGCTGCGCTTCTGTGAGATATTTCGAACCGTTGTGTCAAAAGAGAGCGAGAGAAATAAAAGAATGACGAGCGGCGGTACACACCCGACTCCCGCGTCGAACGGGACCTGTAGAAACTAATTCGTAACCGCATAATAAACGCAAGGGCGCAGAGACGCAGTCAGGCTTGGTGGAAGGAACTGCGTTGACAGGGAAAGTGAGTGCGTTCGGACGCAATCTGCAAGCTGCACCAAAGGAGACGGTCGTCCGATCCACGTTCCTCGCGTCGTCGCATAAGCAAAGTACTCAGCGCGGGGAGGAAGAAAAAGAGGGAGCATTACCGATGATCCCCGACTCCCGCGTCGAACGGGAACCTGCAGAAATCCTCCAGGAAGGCTAATACACGCAGGGGGGCAGAAGGTGCAGTCGGGCTTGGTGCAAAGAACTGGGTCGACGGGGAAAGTGAACGAATTCGGTCGTTGCAAGTTGCACAAGCACAGTCGTCCGATCCGCGTAAAGTATAGGCGGCCGTTCCTGGACTTCTGCTTTCGTGCACCAGATAGAAATGAGCCTTCGTGAGTATCGGTACCTCCCACAATCTGAGTCTGTTCGTCCTCGAAATGGGAAGGTGTGCGTACCGTGCCCGCCACTGCAGCAGTGAGCCGGTGAGGACGAGGAGGGCACCAACAATCCGGGACGGAGAGGCGTAGTGTGATACGGTTGAGGCGTTGTTCGTCGACCGGAAGATATGCTGGATAACGCGTAAACCCAGTGCGATCCGACCAGAACGACGCAAAGTCGCGTGGCCGCCATGTATTGCATATAAAGTGTTTTTGAGGTGTAACCTATCCGTGCGTGTGAGCGGAGGCCCGAGGGAGGAACAGGATAACCAACTGTAGACTCACTCTATCGATTCCCAGCTCTAGGATATGATCGCCCGATACGAGCGCCCAATGCTTCAAGAGGATGATGGGTGAAGATTGTGGAGAACGTTACGCGACTCGGAGTCTCAAGCGCAATAGAGCTCCGGGATGCCCAGACCCAGATGCACTAAAACAAAAGACAAGGTAGTTGACGTTCACCGCAAGAACGTCGAGGAAACGTGCAGTCTCCCAGAGGCACAGTCGGACGTGTTTCCGAGGCTTGGAACTTGAAGCTTGAAGTTGGAGGAACGTACTGTTTAGAATCGAAAGAGACAACTTAAGAGACAACATTAGCCCACATTGCCAGGCAGAGGCGTGCGCCATGCGTAATCGAGATCGTTTCGCGGGTTCATCGAACGTCGTGGTTTGGAGCAAAAGGGTGACCATGTCACAATCTCGCGTTCCTTGCTTCCGGCGACGATCTTCGTCCAGTCCGCCTCGGAGGCGCACAATACATACTCTGCACCGCTCACCGCTCGATTCCCGACCGTCAACCGCCGTCCACGAGATCCGAAAACCACCAGCAGTCGAATGTCGCCGAGGACTGACTCCGGGGCCAGGGAGATTACTCTGTTTGGCGGCAAATGAGAGTGGAGAAGAGGGCCAAAGACTCGGTGCGTCTTCTCCTCCTCATCTTCACTGGATTTCTCGAATGCTGACAATCGCCATGTAGCGCTGCGTTCACCCAGTCGTCGACACCCCGCTTTCCAATCCACATCATTCTAGATCTCCCTTGAAAAGCCGCCCGAGCAGTCGTAGGAGACAACGCGGAGCATCCTGCGTGTCCGTATCGACACAAGCGCGGAACCGGAATACCTACGTACGTCTTGCCCGTCGAATCCTAGGTGATCATTGCTCACCTCCAGCAGGCCCCGGCGCCGACGACCTCCTCTGCTCCCACATCGATGGATTCTTCCTTCGTTGCCAAACTCCACCGAGATGTCAACGATCCTACCTCCATCTCTGGCGCGCTTGTCCAGACCATTGCGCTGTCTCCGCTCGTAGCGTAGCTGTGGTCGACGTTCTGCTCATTGCGGAGAGACGGTTCATCGGCTCGCACCCACTGTCCTTCCGACGGCTCCCTTGCCCTCGGAAGTCGCCGAGACCTAGCCGCTGTCTTCGGCGTCCTGCAGCCACACGTCACCAGCGACTTCCCAGCTCCTTCCATCGCATTGTCGACGATCCGACGCCCTGGCCAGAAAGTACCACGCACCAATAATCGATCCCGGAGTCCGCATCCACTCCACTCCATCCGTGCCACTCCATCCGTGGCTCGTCGTCTGTCGGGGAGAAGTGCATCGCTGTTATCCGCTCGACTCAAGTGATCCCTCGTACAACTCTCCCGCCCCCCTGCTCCTCGTCCTCGTCCACGGCCGAGCCCTGAATAGACGGATCGTGCAGCTGCGGTCTCCCGCTCCCGCTCACCCCAACGCTCAATTTCCACTCGAAGACGTATCTGGCGCGGCGATGCATGCAGATGGACGACTGGCACATGTACACTCGGCCGTCTCCCGCCGCCTCTCATTCTCGTCCAACGTTGCCCACACCTCCTTCTCGTCACGTACCCGCAGTCCACGCTTTTCGTTCTTATGGGGTCATCCAGCGGAATTTGATCATGATTCCCAGTCTTCGAGTGAGGAGGACGACTCGGACGCCACGGGTTCGCAGAAGAGTGCGGATGGCAATGGCGCTGGCAGCGATGAAGGGATAGCCGAGGGCCAGGATACGGCCGTACCCATCGGGCCTGAATAGGCGGATCGTATAGCTGCGGTGTCCCGCTACCGCTCACCCACAACGCTCAATCTCCACTCGACGATGCATGCGGATGGACGCCTGCCCCCGCTGGCACACTCGCCCGTCTCCCTCCGCCGCCTGGAGACCCTGCTTTTCAACTCAAACCTTGCCCACATAACGAGCCTCCGGCCACCGTCAGCGAAGCACTCGCGCGCCTGGAGATACCTCTTTCGATACGCATTCCCTTTCCATGCATGCAAGCCTCATGCTACGGTCGTTCTTATGGGTCTTCGAGCGGGTTTCGATCATGGTCTCCGAATAGTTCCCATCGGCTTGCCCTATCTTCCCCGCCCGCGGTCTCATGACATTGAGTCGAGTACCTATCTCGTTAGCGCTTCTTCAGCTGGGTGCCTCTGGTGGCCGGCGTCCAGTCCGGATCCACGCAGAATGGTACACGCGTCCTTCAGTCTACTTCGAGCTAGCTTCCTCTCCATCCGATTTGCCCGCCTATCTCACGCGTATCTCACCGACAGCTGGGAGGATGCCGCGGTCCACCTGAACGCCTCACTTTGCCAATGTCAATTTCGGTCCCGACGAACGCGGTCCACTAGCAATCGTCGCTCGGTAATCTGCGTTCTGCCCGTCCGGGCGGATTTCAATTCTGTTACGCCTCGTGTACTGAATCCATATGTGGCTGCTGGGAAAACTGAATATCAACGAGCGAGATTCGTTAGATGAGCTCTCGGGGATCAAAGAAATGTGCGTGAAATGAGGCCAGGAGCGGCGCCCACCGTAAAACTAACATCTTACCGAACAAACAGGTGCGGCTCGCTGGGGCCAATGGAAACATTCTACTCTTTGTGGTAATCTTCGCTCTGAGATCTGAGCTGAGACTTGTGAAGTCGCTTGGCAAATAATACGCAAGGTACATGCCGGTGCCGGTGCTCAGACACAGAGAACGCTGCTAGCGTCAAGTCTATCCAATCAAGCTCCAAATTCCAAATTCCAAGTGCGTGGTCTGGACCAGCCACGTAAAGGGCTGCGCGAGGACACCGTGCACGCCTCCTCGTTTCAATTATGAATTCAACGCGTTTGAGGTAGATAATAAAATCACTCGCCGACGGGCAACGATGCGGAAGTTGCATGCACCTCGCGGGTACCGCGTTGGCATTGAATGAATGCCGAGATGCTCGGGTGCACTCGATGCAGAAGTGTATGTATACTGGTCTGGTCTAGATAACGATGAGGTTTTGGCGCATGCAGTGCGTTCGCGTTCGAGTGGAGCAGCCGATGTCAACGAGGGATTTGGCACTTGACAGAGCGCATTAAGTACGGCTCGTTTTTGGACGATGCCCTTGCATGCGCCTTTGACAGTTGCATTGTCTGCATCTTGTGGTGCGGCGTCGAGCTTCACACACACGGCAAGAAGGAGAGGCAGAATTGCGATGGGTTATGTTGGTCGCGCGCGCACTCGCATCTGAGAATGAACCCTTTCCTGGGGAACTTCGGCTACACGTCAAGCTTCAAGAAGGTATGTGCTTCCCAGATTCTTACGCTGCAGGACGGATGGCTTGAGAACAATTGCACGGATATAGGAAATTGCCCGACAGGGCACATATAGCGTGGCGTGCCCGTCCAGAGAAGCGTCTAGTACGAGTTGGATTTCCTGAAAACGCAGCGAAGATGCAGGTGCTTGAGTGTTGAACGACGTCGATGGATGGGTGTACATGTACGTGTTGGTGGGTGCAGTTGCGTTACCCGGCGGAGCAATTATTCCAAAGACAAGTGTAAGAATCAGACTTTTGCGCCGCGTTGCGTTGGGGGCGCGATATACAAGAAACCGAATGAGTGGAATTGAAGATATGATCAGCAGAGACATGCGACATGCGAGTCCAAGTCGGCGACATCTTTAGGCGGCGTGTCCGAACACGAAAACGGGTATAGGGTATTCGCGACAGCACTAGCGTACAGGAGGTACTTATCAATATCGTCGCGGAGATTAATGATCACTAGCACTCGCCGTGCCCACCGGTGGAGCCTGCGGGAATTTCCAACCTGAAATCGCAAATGAGTGGTTTTTTTTTGCGCTCATGAGAACAAACACTGTGGTTATGAAGTCTGTCGGCCGCTCAGTTGTGGAGATCGGTAGGCTGTTGACCGACGGGGAGGAAGTATTCACCCGCTCCCCATGCGATCCCACACGTAGGGAGCGCATCGACTGAATGAATGTCATGGATGAGGCGGAATCGGACCGGCGGGGTCGGGTTTGGAACACTGGCAATAATGGTGATGTGTCTTGGTGTAGGTAGTTGAGGGAATCGAGATTGGAAAACGTATGACTAGTGAGACGTCTGGATGGCGAATGCACATGCACACTTGAATGCAAGGAGGATTGGACTGTATTGCAGGGTGCGGCAGGACTGATCGCTGTGCCGGCAAGACGATGGACCGACGAGCCAGAGACTAAGTCTGACGACCGGGAGAAGGAAAAGAAAAGGATTCGAATTCCATCACTGGCTGAGGAAAAAAAGGGTGCCGGCGACGAGATAAGGCCTGAGAAGACGCCCGGAAGAGTAAGTGAAGATGTCCGGCGGCAGATTAACAAGTAGGTGAAGGGTTATGAGCCAATAGAGTCCCAGAAGATGCTTTGAAGCGACGCCGATAAGATTCCGAGGCCGGAGCTACGATTTCGCCATTGCGGACTCCGGGCGGCGAACGAGAGTCGAGACTTGACTTCAACTAGACGTCGAACCAGAAGCAGCCGAAGTTCTAATTGGCCAGGGCACGGGCTCAACCGACCAGCCAGAGTCTCGCGACGAGGTCGCGGCCGGGAGCAACGTGGGTCACAGGCTTCCGAAAACGGAATGATGTGATTCGTCATCACAACACCCGCTCTCTGCCTTCCGTCACCCACACACTGCGCGCTATCCATGTCTCGCTGCATCGCAGACATCAGCCTACGGCACCGTCCAGCCCTCCACACGCGTCCTTCGACGCTCCCTGACTCTCAGATTGATTCCTAAGTCGAGCTGGACGATACTTTCAGGTGGTCTATGAGCTTTACCGTCCTTGCTCCGTCACAGAAACATTCTCGCCGCGGCGCAGCACCCTTGCCACCGTGTTCTCCAAAACCGTCTATCGGCCAACATCCAAACGTGAACAGGGTGCGCTAATATCTGGGACTGCACGAGTCTTTGGTCAAGCCCAGGCGCTCGACGACGACGAACGCCGTACCACCGTAGACGACACACGCGGCGAGGTGTTGGCAGCGAGGCTGACGATATGCGCTGGTACTGTTTACTGGCAGTCCCCGAAGCTCGAGAACCAAGACGACGAAGCTGTTACGCAGTAGGAAGGTACGACGAGCTGCTTTTTGTGTTCGTGTTCCGCTGACTCCCATGGAAACCAGGAACGCGCCTGCTCCCCACCCATCGTCTCCCATCGCCATCTCCCGAAGACGAGCCCGCAATCATAATCACAGTCGGACACTCTTGGCCGTGCTGTCGCCTGAGCGCTGCAATCGATGGACGCTCGATAACGATACCGATAACAATACCAAGAACTTCTCGATCTGCGGAGTCTTTTCCTTCCCTTGCTCCGAGACTCGCCAATCCGACGGTGACCCTGCATGGGTGTTGAGATGATGACGGTGTCGCTGAGCCGGATCTCAGAATGGGAAATGAATTATGCGGACGGAACCCCGTCCCCGGGAGAACGAATTGGTACCGGCGCCGCCAGTCGTGAAGAGGGTGGACAGCGATGACCAAACGCGACCACGAACACCTAGAGGAGGAATACGCCGAGGCAACACGAAAACCGGTATGTGGTTACTGATCTCTTCAAATTCCCCCGTCTTTATATCGTCCTAAGGCTATCTACCACGCGATTCACCCCCTTCCGCTCGTATCCCGCACCCGCACCCGTATACATTTATTTTCTTTCTACGATCTCTCCCCATACTGACGAAACCTGTAGGTGCAGACGAAGACCAAGCCCGCCTCGAGTTCGCCAGCGGCAACGACTGCGACAGCTACAAGTACGAGCGGCCGTACCTGTATCACGGGGTGAATTGGAGAGGGAGCGACTGCGTCTGACTCTGGCTCTGGCTCTGAGTAGGGAATGGCGAATACCTCTCGTGCGGAGGAGAATGTACGTTCAAGGTGTTCTTTGGCGTTCACCAGGCTAACGACTGTTTCTTTCGCAGACAACCCCTCAACCGCGTCCGAGTCTACCCCAAGCATCTTCCACCTACACATCCAAGCCATATGAGCGCGACGCTGCAGCCCTACTGCATGCGTCGTTTTGCTGCGCCAACGGCTCTCCACTGCTCTCAAGTCTGGGCGCAGCTCACGGTGACCTGCTCACCCACACGCCGACGCTCAACACATGCAGCCCGCGCCGCGTTTGACATTGAGGGAGCGCGAGGCAGAAGGAGAGAGAACGTGAGCGCGTCGAGCGGGAGGTACACATTCAGTATCCGTTTCTTCTCATTACTCCCGGCTCCTGCCGTAGTCGCCCGCCGACGCCAAACCTTGTCTGTGCTCATTCATGCTCTGCGCGGCGGCCTGATACGGAGAAGATGTGTGTTTGCAACGAGACCAACACGTTGCCCGGGTGGGATTCGAGCTGGAGAGAGAACAAGGGTTTCCATGTCTGGAATCTGGGAAACTCCGATGCAAGCACGGAGATCCATCCTGTCGACACACACGTACCTGGTTCCTGATTGGATAACGCAATACGCCGTTCCAATTCTAAAGCAAGCTACTCGCTCCCTACCACCACCGAATAGTTGGCGCGCTAGTACTTCGAGTCAACGCCGTCCTTGTGTTGCGGTGCGGTGGATGTGTACTCGGATTGTTCGTCATACCGACGGCGACCTGCCAGTGGCGAAGCGCTCATCCTCATTTTCTTGGCGCTTGTTCTATTCTAATGTGAGCGCGGAACCCCGAGGCCGCGCCAATCTTTCGCCCGGTCTATCTTCCTCGATCGAGTTGTTTCGTTCCCGACTCGGTCCGGACTGCGATATTCAAGTCGCATCGCCGAACAAGCAAACAATGTGCCTGCGGGATGAAGTCGCAGAGCGATAATCTATACTGGACCTGGGATCTGAGGGCAGCGGGCTACTGAACGAACAAAACGCCACCTGACTCACTTGCCGGGCTTCGACGTTGTTGAGGCGCCGGCGGTCCGTGATTTCATTAACCCTGCTGTAAGAGTGAGGGAACCAACGTCATTGCGGCTTGTTAAGAATGGTCCGTCGTTTGTTTTCTCCGGGTTTAGTACCTCGAGGTAAAATTACCCCAGAAATCCGACAAAGGTTCAGACGAGGACGGATTATTGCAAAGCACGCCACTGTGGAGTCTGGAGTCTGGATAAAGAACTGGAGCAGGCTCGAACAACGGGGACCAACGCAGGCGCCGTGCGTCCTTGTCGCCGTTAATGAAGGAGCGAAGCACCGAGACCTCGTAGCGTCCAGATGTGGCGGCGGCGTCAGAGACTATAGTTAGGTACTCGGATTATGCTTTTTGATGCACAGCACGTCCGTCGGGCTGGCCGGGAGGGCGTGTTCATGTTCGCGCCCTAGCACTGGGTCGCTCGAGATTCAATGTTCGATATTCAGACGCCAGGTCGCGCTGGAATAGAAGCATGCCGTTGACTGCGCATTGCTCATCCATGTCCTACTCCGACCTAATAGGCGAGTTTGTCGTCGACTTGGGCCCCGGCTGAGTCGTTGAATACATCACTTAGCTTTGTCGCCGCATGGGTGGGACGGAGGGAAGCAGAGTTCGAGTCGGCGCTAGGTAGCATCCGTGTTCCGACTCGGGCGTCTGTTGAGCGGACAGTGCGTATTCCACGAGGCACAGAGCGCTCATGGACTGTCTATTCACACTGTTGCTCGCCAATGCAGGTTCCCTCGACGCGTTCACTGCCTGTGAACTTGAATTTGCATCAAATCTGGCGCTAGTTGTGATGTTCGCTCTTTTACTTTTAGTTCCGCGGAGCAAACAGCTAATCAGAAACGCCAGGGTCGTCATTCTGTGGGCGCGGGTTTAGCACCAATGGAGGCTAGTCCAAGTGAGCGCGTCCGGCCATAGACGCGGTAACGTTGTGCCTAATTGGGCCTAGTGCTTGACAGTTCGCTATATCGGGACCATTCGCCATCAAATCTTGGGGCTTGCCCAGATCGCACGTGCAGATTTGTATCCGTATTTTCGGAAATGGATAAAAGCGAGGCTGTATTTGTCGACTCTCCCCATCCTCTCCACCCACTCCACTACTACAATGCCCTCTTCTTCCTGCTCTTGCATCTCTGTTCCCCGCGTTGCACTCGCCTCCGCTGCGGTCCCTGCGACCCAGTCTGCACCATCCACCATTATCCCGGTCTCTCATGCGAAGACACCCTCCTGTGGACAAGATGCCTGTGTCCTGGCGTCCAGCGGTGCTACGTGCTGCCATTGCGGATGGGTCAACGACCACGCGTGCGTTTCTCTCTCGCTTTGCGTTCCTGGACTCACGCGTACTCTCTCACGCAGCCCCAAGTGCCCCTTCCGTTGAAACCACTACTTCCAGTTCCGCGTCCTGCTCGCGCTAATCCTTGCTATGTGCGTCGTCTGCTGTTTCTCGACTATCGCTCATCCCTTCCCTTCCGTGCAGCTTGTTGTTCTCGCACCCACCGCTGTTAAGCTATTCACCCGCTTCTTGAATAATCGCCCCACCGGACGCGTACGCGTCGCCGGTTGTATCTGTAGTATTGGCTCTGGAGGAATGGCAATGGCACGGAAAGAAGTTCTTCTCCAGTTGTACGAACGGGGAACATACAATACTTGCGAAATTCCAAATAGTTTTTGAATTGCACTTGGTCCGCATGACGAACTGTTATGATGTCTTGTTGTCTCGAATCTGATTATCTGAGCCCTGATCGACCAATAGGACGTCATTCCTGCTCGGATCACGGATACACCCAACTGCGCAGCAGTTTTCATCTTCTCGGAGCTCTCATCCGATAGATAGTGTTATCGATGAAAGGATGGAACTTGCGCTGACTCGATTCGCGCGCCAGCCAGCCAGCATCCCGTGGAAGTCCCAGCTTCGGGCCACGGATCCCATGACCAGCCCCACTCCGAGTAGCCCCACATCGTGAACGCGCATTTGCATCGTGTTCCCATGGCAGCAAAATTGGTAACTTGAACTCAATCTGATGCGCCAAGGGATTATGCGGGTTGGTTGGCCGTGGTGGCCGTGGCCGACACGCCCACGTGCATGCACCGCAAGTTCAATGACGCGTTTGGCGCAGAATGAGCAATGAGCATGTATTCCACAATTGGAAGGCCGTCTCATTCTGCGAGTTCAACCTTACCCGCGACTCCGAGTGCGTTCCCAGATAGTTGAATTTCGCGGCTCAGGAGTCGGGACTTTTGAAACAAGAGCCGTTATTGCGCGCGGGGGGACCGTTCGTCGTGGCCGTTGGGCTCGTTGAAAATAACCTCGGAGATAGGTCGAAAGCGCTGCGACGTGCGGCACTAAGGGACCAACCGAATCAATGTGCTGCGTACCCATGGGACGACACTAGCGTGCGACACAAGCTGATTAAAGCTTGAGGCCTGGACAATAATTCAGTATGTAAATCGAATGAAAAAATTTCCAGGGTTGCTTTTTCTTCTCGTGAGTTTCGAAACCTCGGGCGGGGGTACGCGCTATTTTCTCACTGTCAGCAATGCATCGTATGTACATAATGCTGTGGACTCGGAGAGGGTTGGTAATTTGATAGAGATTCGGTGTGGAACCGCGGAATCACATCCACCGGGTCGTGTTCGTTACTGCCCAGATGTCTTCTTGGCCCTTGGGTCTCCCGCGCGGCGTCGGCACCACGGACTTTGGCTCGATGAATCCCGAGCAAAAAGTATGTACCTGCCAGCGCGGCTGCTGTGGTGTCGCTCGCATGTTAGCTTTTGCCTGCTAGTCACGCATCGCTTGATGCTCACCATTCGCACTGTCCGTCGTTGACCGACAGGTCTGCATCCGCTTTTCAATCAGGATATCTTCCCTATTCGTCCTTGATCATGACAGGGCCTGACTAAACAGTTGCTGTTGAATTGACGTGGGAGCCGTATCGCGTACCGCGGAACGTCCCGACTACGCGATGCGATGGCTAGCCGCTGCCGGTAAATTCAAAGTCCGATGTCGGACCTGTAGGGTTACATATATGCAACAAGGTTGAGGCGCGAGGCAAGCGCGAGGCGAGGATGCGGCGGCGCTTGGAATGAAATTTAAAAAAATCTCAATGGATACGAAATCGGAACTTCTGACGAGCCTTCAAATATATCGCTGTGCTTCAGCGCCCCCCAAGCTAGAAGCGCGGGCGGGCATCATCACCGTACAGCGCCTTTAGCCTGTGTTTTGTAGACGGAAGGGACGGGTCCGGAGAAGTTCACTTCACTTCACTTCAAAAAAAAAAAACTAGCGTCTGATTTCTGTTAGCGCCGAACCAAATCAGCCTTCTTGGGCGACGTTAGGCTGTGAAAACCTGTCCGCCAGGTCGGTATAGATAGGCAGTGACGTGTGGACCTTACCAAGCCTCGTCTGGCCGAGAACACACTTGCAACGTCGATCCATATATCGACGCTAGCCGCTGTAGGCCAAGAAGACAGACAGCTGCTCACGCGCTCACGGTTTTCCCGCCACCCGACGCTCAATAAATACGCGCACAAAGGTGTTTAGAACCCCGTTCTGCGGAGTGTTCACCGATCTGGGAATTCAAATCATCGAGCGCGTACATAACTCACCGACACGACTGCGGCTTGCCTCTTCTGGGCTTCGGCTTCGCATCTTCCGGGCGCACGTAGATCCATCTACATGCCGCAATTCAGCCCGTCGAACGAATTGTCCTGAAAGAGTCTATTCATCCCATGCCGTCGCACACTAGCGGAAGGTACGTTGCCGGTAGAAGAGCAATTTATTAGGCGGGTACTGGTCGAATGCCGTGGCTGAGAGATTGATGTTGCAGGCGAGCCAATCGCGTCGTTTGAGAGCGTTTGAGCCAATCGCGTTGTTGAGCCACAACCATGGATCGCGTCCTACATTGGCAGCAAGACGCCTAGGCGCCGTCATTGGGGGAAGCAGAAGAACGCCGCAAATGAATTGAACTTACCGCCTACGATATTTTGCTACGCATCCGTCGAACCTAGGCCTGGGAAGCTGTTCGGTGGAGATATCGCTATGTCTATCCCCGGACGGTGTCGACTAGTACGCTTGGTTGAGGTAGTTTGAGTGTTAGGGCTAGCGTGTGAGGAACCTTTCAGTCAGTGCAGAGGCCGACAGATTCGGACTTGGCGTCCCTTCGCGACGTCGAGGTAGGTGTTGCGCCGGATGCGGGTTTTAGTATGTCAGAGAATAACTAGAGGGCCGAGACTCTGTGGAGCAGGCTACAAGCCGTTCGGTAGATTCCCAGTCCATCTGTCAAATCCAGCACGACAGATCCCCCAGGCACTTGCGGAAGGAGAGTTTGACATTTGGCCGTCAAATGGTCTTCGAATACTGTGAACGTCAGCGACTTTGTGGGGAGGATCCGCTGAGCCGCGCACCGCTTCTTTCAGTGCTCCAACACGACCGGTAGAAGCCTGTGGTCGTGGCCAAGCATCGACGTTCGCACACAGATATCCATCCGCCACGCCCGTCTCTCCATTTGACATCATCTCTAGGCCCTGGTTTGGTCTGCACGAGTTGGTTTGAAAGAGATGAAGGTCTCTCAGAGCGTTCTATAGCTACTATTACCGAGTACGCGCTAGTCTGCGATATAGCACGAAGCGGGCCCGGAGCGTTCGGTGGCATGGCTTTCCGTGCCAGCTGACTGCCCAGTGACGGAGACGATGCTATGGGAAGATGGTAAGCAGCTCTGCGGGACGCTCTCGGAGGCCTGTCACCGCGCTATACATTCTCGAGTCTCGACGTGCGTTCGGACAACTTGAACGGTGGAGCGCGTTTTCAATGAGGTTCCTCTTCGCCCGCCTAGTTCCGCGACCGTCGACTACGCAGGCAAACGTCAAGATATCAAGCACCAGCCGTCGCGGTCTGGAAGGAAACGGGCTCAGAGGAGCTCATGATCATGGCCGCTAGAAATCAAGATGTGACATGACTCGGACCGGTTTCTTTGATCCGTCCACGTACCACTGCGGACGCGTTTCCCCTGCCTCGGACGACAGTATTCAGATGCCGCCAAGGATTGCCTCGAGGAGGAGGGAATCCTACTATCCGTGCGTCTGCAACGCTCTAGCGGCAGCTCTTCTTCTGACTTTCCCCAATGGCCTCTTTTCGCAGAGCTCTGGCGGGCCAACGACTCCGAGTCGCCTCCCCCAAGTCGCACTGGCTCCCAAGCTACCGCCTTCCCACGGCTGGAGCACCACCTGGAAAAACTACCATCTCTCTGTTCGCGCTTAGTCCATACGACTCCGGCAGATCGAGATGCTGGTGAACGTCAAGTTATCAAGTATACGCGCTATCGGGGAGTCAATCGGCGATGTATCCATGCGAGCATTGTCCGCTATCGACCGTGACCAGGCTCGGGATGTGGCGGTGAATCCTAGAGAGGAGTTAAGGGAAGACCAAGAAACGGAGGGTTCTGCAGAACCGAGCTCTACGTCTTCGATCGTGAACACGCCCCCAAACACCAGAAACCCGAAACCATTGCCGAGTCGCTTCTGCTCGTCGCTCTCCCTCTCCCATTCCTCCGCCTCTCTCTCCCAGCGAGGCCGCTCAAACCAATCCTCGCGACTCGGGAACAAGAGCGTCATTCGTGTACTCGAGCGCGACAGTAGTACAAGCCGCAGACGACGACGACGCAGGAAGAGCTGGTAGCGGCCGACACTTATTTGTGGATGCATGCCGTTTTGGAGGAAGACTGTTCGGCTTCTGTAGCGCAAGTGTTGCGGTGAAGTTGTCGAGGAGATGAAACGGTTCGTCTTTGTCAACGCCGTCGTCTTTCCAGTCTGATTTACGTTCTGCATAGGTACCTCGCTGGACGTTGGTCGGACAGTAATATATAGTGCTTGAATCAATCGTTTCGCGCATTTCATTCGACTTGAAGCCCAAGTTCAACCCTTCCCGCTCCTGATGAATCATTGGCGAATCTCTCTCCCACTGACGCGATCCCGTCCCTCTGAAAGAATTGATACGCTTGCATATTCAGACCCGTGGGTTGAGAGGAGATCAGCGTTATTGGATAACGAATTATGGATACAGGTATGCTAAACAATCTAACACATTTGCAACAGAATTCGAACGGCTCAAGGACCTAACGTCCCGCCAATAATTCACCTCGACCCGCCGGCCAATGCGGACGACGATCGTACACCACCACGGGCTTGCTTTTCTTCTCACTCGCACTCGCACACCGTGACGTCCCAGCGACTTTGGCCTGCGGGGACTCGGACTCGGGTTCATTTCGGATGTTTTCCTGTGCCAGAGAACAAACTTGCGCGTCAGATGAGCATGCTCAGCAAGAGATACATGGAATAGGACACCCACGCGGGCTGACGCGGATCTTGTTGCCGGGTGTCTCTTCAAAACAGATGAGGGTGAACTAAAGGCTGAAGCCGTGGTAGCGAAAGAGACGCACTGCTGGAGACGGAAGTAGACGCTGGAGTACGAGTGGTCGGTAGACGACTGGGAGACAAATGGCAACACGCACATTTCTTTACGACCATCGTGTTGGTCTTTGCGCCGCGCTTCGACGGCGGGGGCTTCGATACCGTGACCTTCGCCCTCTTAGGAGAGGGTATGTCGACGTAGGCTGAAGCCGGATCGAACGCATTTAGAAAACACGAGCAAGAAGACTAAACGAGCATGAACTCACCTGAATTTTTGCGCTTCGGCGCAACGAACACTGGCACTTGCTCGTCATCAGACTCCTCCTCCTTCACACGTTCCTCCTCCTCCTCTTCGCTATCGTCTATTAGCTGGACATCGTCCTCTTCTCCAGAAGTCGAACCGCCGTCGAATATGCTCTCGAGCACCGATTTCACCGCGAGAACGCTGTGGTGCTTGCGATAGAGCGCGGCGACGCCCTCGACGGTGATGAATTGCGCGTAGTCGGCGGCGAGTTGTTTCACATCCTGGGCGACGGAAGACGGGACTCCGGGAAGGGGAATTGGCTTCGGCTGTTCGTTGAACATCAAGATAAGAACGAGGGGTGAGGAACAAACAGGACGTACTGCGGAAGAGCGCGTTGACGCCTTGGCTTTGGCCTTGGAGCCAGCCATAGCGGCTCTACAGATCTATCGTGAGCGGGAGAAAATAATGCCGAAGAGAAGGACTGAACCGGTAACGAGCTTCATTGAGCGCGTCGACCAACCGCGGATGCGTTGCGACCGCCTTGGTCATTTGCGCCAGCCAGCCATTAGGCTCGTGAGAGTGGGACCACTCCTCCTTCGACTATGCGCACGCATCATCAGCTCTCGGAGAGGGGTACAACTGCACACGTACGCCTTTTCCCAGTCCACGGTACGCCGCGAGTTCTGTGATTTCATGTTTGGCACGGGCTGGGGCGAGGAGGTAATTGAGGAGACAACCCAGGTCGACGGCGGAATAGAATGGACTCCTGGGCATCATCAGGCTGGGAGCTGTCTGGTAAACGAGCGGACATACATGGGAGTGGCGGACGCTACTGGAGACGGAGAGAGAGAAGGAAAAGAGAGAGAGAGAGAAGAAAAAGCGTGGCGTCTGTCAATAGCGCGTGGTTTTTATAGACACTGTCAAAGCAGAGAACCCGCTGATGCTTCTTTCAGGTTCGTATTCGATCGCCGAATACCACAGGGAGAGCGGTTTGTGAGCCCACCGCGGGAGGTAGGCTCTCAGGAAGCAGCCTCGCGTTGCGAAATGGCGGCTACTAGTCGAAAGACTTGAAGTTCGCGATATGGTGTGCGTCTTTCTGGGCCATCGGCGGCGAATCCGGCTCCGCGGACCGGGCCTTTGGATGTTTCAAGGAGTGCGCACAGCCGTCGTAAGCCTGCGAATTGGACAGTAGGGTCGCTGCTGTAGGTCGGCGGAGTCCCGGCTCACTCCCTGGAAAATGTCTCAAATTCACCCCAACATCGTATAACAAGAAACACGAAAGAAGACGAACTACGGCGCCGGGCTGGAGAAGAGTGGTTCCTTCTTGTACGTGGTTGACTCCTCCGTGAACGCGCTTAGGCTTATTCCTCCTTGTTATCGCACTGTCCACCGCCACTGCACTACACCACCAGAATCCGACTCCACACTATCCTGGCCCTCCTGGATCCCGTCATCGCTGCCAGCACTATCGCCATCCGCAAACCCGTGGCGTCCGAGTCGTCCTCTTTGCTCGAGGACTGGGAATCATAATCGAATTCCGCTCGACGACCCATAAGAACGACATGTACAAGCGTCGACTGCGGGTACGTGACGAAAAGGAGGAGACTCGCTATGTGGCAAAGGTGGACGAGAGATGCAGGGTCTCGAGGCGGCGGGAGGGGCCGAGTGTGCCAGTGGGGGCAGGTGTCCATCTGCATGCATCGCTAGATACGTCTTCGAGTGGAGATTGAGCGTTGTGGGTTAGCGGCAGCGGCAGCGGGAGACCGCAGCTGTACCATCCGTTTATTCAGACCGGAAGGGCACGGCCGTGGACGAGGACGAGGAGCAGGGAGTGGTAGGAGGGATCACTTGATTCGAGCTATCCGCTTCTCCTCGACGAAGACGACGCACACGAGCCACGGATGGAGTGGAGTGAAGGAAAGTGCGCCGCCGATGCGGGCTCCGGAGTCGATTATTGGCGTGTTACTTTCTAGCCAGGGCGTCGGATAGTCGGCAGGAGATGGGAAGCCGTCGCTGGTGACGTGTCGCTGCAACACGCCGGAGACAGCGGCTGGGTCCTTCGACGGTACCGGGTTTCAATACAGCTCGGTGAATTCCAAAGGAAAGGGAGGCGTCGACCAAGGACCGTCCTGCGAGCCCATGAGGATTCTTCTCTCCGCAATGAGCAGAACGTCGAGTCCACAGCTACTCCTTCCACGCTGTAGTGCGCTACAGCGCAATAGGCTGGACACGCGGGCGAGAGATGGGGGTAGAATCGTTGACATCCGCGTGGTGGCGACGAAGGGAGAATATGAGCAGAGCAGGTGAATGTAGACTGTCCGCGTCTGCTTGGAGGTGAGAATCGTCACCTAGGATGCGATGGGCAAGACGTACCCAGGTATTCCGGCTCCGCGCGTGTGTCGATACGAGTACGCAGGATGCTCCGCGTTGCTGCGTGTTACATGCCGATCATGAATCGTCTCTCAGAACGTCGAGTGCACCGCTGCTACTCCTGCTGCGAGCGGAGACCAGCTGCTGGAGCAGCAAGGCGCGGAGAGATGGAGGAGGATCGTTGTCATATCGATGTGCGAGTAGAGCAGCTGAGTTCCCGTCGGCGCCTGCTTGGAGTGAGCAATGATCACCCATCAGGAAAACCGGGATTTCATAATCTGTTGCTAATTAGCCAAAATCCTAAACTTGGGCTAATCCTTGCTAATCCCGGACAATGCTGATAATCCGTGTGAATTATCAGTGAATTAGGTGCCAAAATGGTATGATCCCAGCAACAGTCCATACTAGGTACTAGAGGCTGCATGAGACTAATGAAGTCAAGGAGCATCTCAATGGACACCCGAGTTGACTTAATTTGCCAGTCGACTGCTGTGAAACTCGTTGCAAAAACTCTAAAGTCCCGCATCACAGTTCTGTCATCAACCATGTGTCATTCGGTCCCGGTTCCGCGCATCAGTCAATCGAGTCACCGGGCGTGTGACCGGCCTGAAAATTTCTCTTCTGCTCTCCCATGTCCCCCCAAGCCTCAGTCCCCGCCAGCCTTCATCGCCGTCGCCGTCGTCCAGCTCTCCAAGCCATTCTCAAGGCATACAAGCTCCCATATTCAAGTCGACGCCCCAAGCTGCCGCCCATTCAAGCCGCCGCCGTCGATGCCCAAAGCCGCCGTCGATGCCGCAAGCCGCCCAAGCCTTCGTCAACGCTCTCAAGGTTGGATCAACACCCCTCCAAGACCCCCCCCCCCCCCATCGACAACCTCAAGCTCTCACTCATCCAAGACCGGCGTCATGCTCGTCACTCCCGGTAGTCGTTTGAGCCCTCGTATACCGGGCTCAGTTCCGCCTCTTGCTGGTACGTACTCACTTATCTCTGCTTTCTCGCTCATGACTGACAATGTGCTAGCTCTGCAGGTTCCCGTTCCCGCCGTCATTTGCGGCTGCCAGACATCAAGTCCGTCGTTCGAGTGCGTGCCATCCGTCTCCACCTCTTCTCGACCCTCATTTGATGATTCTTGGCAGACCACCGCCGTAACAACTCGGCCCTCCGCGCCCTCACCTCCAAGCCGTGGCCCCTCATCCTTTGATCTGCGCTTGTCCGCAGTGCATGCGTTGGTACGTCTGTTGACTAATTCTCTCTCTTCTTACTCACTGAGTGACTGCAGCATCTTCCAGGTTGTTTAGGTGATTAGCTAGATTGCATAGATAGTCCCATGTCTATGTAGCTTGTTTGAATGCATTCTGTTCCCCGTCTTTTGATATGGCCTGGAATCTAAGCACCTAAACTGACTGGACAGTCTGCCATAATGCACGATAAAACTGGGATAAAGCTCACTAAAGCTTCCTAGTTCATCATCATTAGAAGGGGGGGTAGCTAATCCTACATTCTCAAATTCCTACACTTGGTGCTAATTAGCGACAATTATGAACGATTATTAAGAATTATGGGATTCCAGTTTTCCTGATGACGTTGCATAGAGCACATTCCCGACAGTTCGTGCATCCAGGAATGAGCGACATGGACGTGTCTGCAAAATGGTGCGTAGGTAGAATAGGTCGCCTTTCGACGGGCGCACAGACTGGATCCGGGAGAGATGAGTTTGCAGTGAGCTTCTAAGAATGACATGCTGTCGGGGGGAGCCAGAGTCGTTTGGCAGCTCCAGAAAGTAGTCGTTGCGTGCGTCTTTCCCGGCATCGTATTTGGCCAGGCGGAATATCGTGAAGTACTCGGCATAAGTGACGGTGTCAAACGCGCGAGAGATGCCATCGAGGGTAAAATCGCCAGAGGGTCGAAGGAAGTAGCAGTTAAGACTTGAAAGGACGCTCATCGTGCCAGAGCGAGCATATTGGTGATGCACCGTGGAGTCAGGAAGATGGATCGAAAGCGCTGTAACGGCCGGCGTCTTTTGTGATACGCGGAACCCCATGATGCGCCACGCGGCTTCTCCCACGGACAGATAGCGCGCATCCCAGAAGTCCTTGATCTCGTCCACGGGACCGCACTCTGGATCGGAAATTCGGTAGCGCGTTGAACATCCCGCTGAAGATATTTTGAGTTCAAGCCGTTGCAAAAATGAGGAGACTCACGTTTGTGAATATATTTGAAGAGATATTGAAACATGTGGGATGAGCTTGCCGACTCGAAGTTGATGTGGCAGCGAAACTGGCGAATCAAAGCCAGACAGTGCGGTACAACCATTTCATCCCCAGGGTGACGGCGTCGATAATGGACTCGGCCTTCGGAATCAATGGTTGTCTCGGGCTGAAGCTTGTGCGGGTAGTGAAATCGACACTTTCGAACGCCTGCCTCATTGACGCGTTGACAGTATGTGGACGGCGGGGACGTCTCCGAGGGATGAGAATGCATCATGTAGCGACGAACCAATCGAGCATCTTCCGGGTCCAAGGGAATCTCTGCTGAAATGACTATGTCAATGTCGGCTGGTTCCACACACCCCTTGGGATACTGGATGAGAATGTGGGCGTGAGGGAGGCCGCGCTTTTGGAACTCGATGCAATGAATGCAGTAGACAGGATGGCCGACGCCAGGGAACATGGTTTTGAGCGTGTTGAGCAGGAGAGCCAGTTTACGTTTAAAAACGCGAACAACAACAGTTGGAATGTCCGCAAAAGTTTGTCCAGGACGCAGCTGAGAGGTGATCTCCGGCCAGTTGGGATCGCAAGTCATTGTAATGAAGAACGTAGGATTCCCGAATGCTGCCGCGATCGCCAGTGAGTCGGAGACCTGTTCCGATGCCCAGCGCCAAGAGCCCAGAAAGGAAGAGGGAAGATAAATGTTCTCCGAGGACTCGACAACATCAGCAGATCCCATTAACGCAGCATCGTTCTGGCGTATACGCTGCTGATTTCCGCGAATGTAAGCCAAGCGGGATTCGAGATCATGGCTAAACATGTCGACCATATACTCATTTGCAAGGTGACCAAATATTTGAAACCGTGGCTTGCGCAGAAGCCGAGCACGATAATACCACATCTGCGTCGTAGGCAGATCAGCATCTGGGTGGCATTGGAGAGGTCGCCGTCGAAGCTGTTGTCAGTGAGTCCCCAGCCAAGCGAGCCATGCGGAAAGAGCAGTGGATAGGAAAGAAGCTCCCAGAATCGGCTCATTGTCGACACCGATTGGTTCTCGCCGTCCACAGTAACCACAATCAGCCTGCGGGCCTTGATCTCTGCTTGCGTCGTATTTGAATACGACATGACCGCAGCAATCTCTGTAGTGCCCTTGTCCTCGAGAATGAGCTCTACATCGACCACTCCCTCCAAACGCAACTGGCCCAATGACTGTAGGCTCCCCGCAAATGTGTTAAGACGGAGAAGAGCGCCGCGGAAGGCAGTGATCCATGGTTGAGGAATATCGGTGAACCACTGCGAATTCGAGTGGGGAACGCGAGTGGTGTCTTCAAATCCATCGTATAAGAGCCAGCGGACGGCGGAATTCTCGTGCGAAGGTCGAACGCGGTGATATACGTGTCCCTGGATCGCAACAAAGCCAGGAGCACCGTTTGGTTTGTTGGGGAAAGGCTGCGTGGTTTCCAGCGAAGCGAAGGATAGAATGAGATTTAACCGGCGAGAAAGCTGTGATACGCGAGGGTCATTGAGGAAGGCGTCAAACTCGGGTGGAAGAGGAGGTAGACGTTTGACGTCGAGGAATCGATTGCCTTTGGGGCCGCAACAAAAGCCCGGACGCTCGCCGGTTAGCAACACAACACCGCACGTTGGACAGCTATGAGCGACACCGTTTCGAACGTAGCCCCAGGACAGGTTTGAGTGAGAGGAAGTGTGGATGTGCCACGGCGATGCAGAGGGCATTGTGGGTGATACTGAGCGCAAGGTGCTGGACACGGAGAGACAGCCTGGTGGAAAGGATTACATTGAGAGTGTTCAAGTAATCAGTGGTGAACACTCACTTCGTTGAGTGTATAGACAGATGCAGTGATCGTTGCCGGGACGTTGACGGAGCTGACGCTGGCAAGATCGTGGGTGGTGGGAGTCGAGACCAAGAAAGGATCTGACGGCAGCGCTTCCGCATACGTGCGGCCACGACCTACCACGTCAACGTTGACTGTGCGTCCACTCAGCGCGCGCTTCCGTCAAGCTGCGGATGCTGCGGGCCGTCAATGGCGATGCGCTGATAATCATGCGGACGATTACGCAGCATGAGTACAATCTGTTAGATAGGCCGAGTTAGGCAGTTTCCGTCCGGACGGGCGTGCGTAAGGTCCGACCGAGAGATAGAGAGCAGGCAGCAAACGGCGAATGAAGGCGACTGTACCTTGTGATACGCGTCAGAAGTGCCAGCTTTACATGGCGGAGGCCAGAAGCTGTTGAATTATGCCCGAGAAGGTAACGTTGACCCCACTCTGACGTGCGCAGCAGCCAGGCAGTGTGATAGCATCAGTTTTCAGGTAGTTTCGTTCAGAGAAGGGTAACACGGAATTTTTGAGGCGATGAAAGAATGAACCTATAATGATTTAATCCAGGCTCAGTTCCGGCTAACAAAGGGGAGGAAAAGCACCTACAAAGAGACTTGGGGATCACTGGTTTTACTCAGAAATTAGCCGTGTGGCCCGGATGAATTTAGTAACACACTCACAGATTTCTACGCTGAATCGGACATCGACTCGTAGTACCAGCTTGGGCTTGCCCTGTGATGCTGTGGGCATTCATAGAGATAGATTTCCAAAATACGGCTTTTGTACTATCAAGTCTCAGTCGAGTCATCCTCTGGGGATTGTGTTCGCAACGGTGGAAACTGTGTTTTTAAATTGTGTGTGTGTGTGTGTGTGTGTGTGTGTGTGTGTGTGTGTATATAAATCCAATGGGGCTAGAAAAGCTTGTGCTTGTATAGTTCCTGTGGGATGGGTTAGTAAAGGAAATTGAGCGGAGAGGCTGTTGGCCTCCGCGAGATTAATATGTTGGTCGTTGGCGGTGTGTTTTAATTGAGCGGAGAGGAATTCGTCCTCTGCAAGATTATCTTGTGGTCGTGGATGTTGTTTGACGACTCGTAAGTCTGCCGCAGGGGTTGTCGGAAGGAAGGTGGTCCTCGATTCTCTTCAAGGCTTATGATGCTTCTCAGCGAGGAAGTCCTGGCCGATAGACCTTGTTGCGGCAGTGCAGAGTCGCATACAGACGCTTGCAGAGTGGGAACAACTCAAATTGCAGGGAGACTCAATAAAGAATGAGTTTCGTACTATCTTCGACGAAATCCCACACACGGATGATCTCCCAACGGACGTCTACTGCGAAATCTCAATCAAGGAGTCACAAGGACGCCTCAAAGACATTGATGCGACGCAGTCACCAGACCCCGCGGAAATCTCGCGAGGCATGGAGTGTTCTAATGCAGAAACATCTCGACACGGGTCGCATACGCCTTTACAATTCACCTTTCGCCTCGCCGGCCATGCTCATTCCTAAGGCGGACAAAACGGTGTTACCGCGTTGGGTGAACGATGGAAGCCTGCTAGCCATGCAGGAAACACTGAGGACGCGCAGCAGGTAAACAGGACCGGGCTGTGGATTCCAAGGACGAGGTACGGGTACAAGAGGTTACGTGACTACTGATGGTAACATCCAGTGATGTCAAGGTAAACCAACGGGTTTACACCCTCCCCAACTCAAGAACACAAACACCCCGGGAAGAAAAAAAAATCCCAACAAGAAGAACCACAAGGTGTCTTTGGAACCGGCAGAATCCAAATCCGATAGGCGTTACAAGGTTCGGCCAGTAACGAGTGTCGTTGTTACCAGCAGAAACCAAACGTCCCGGCAATATGGCTCCAGCAAGCAACAAGCGACGAGAGGGCGGCCAAGACGAAGAAGCGATTAAAGTCAACGATATGATACTGGGGAGAGTGGTGGAAGCGAAGACAGAGTCACATGGGTGGCCTGAAGTCGAAGAACCAGGAAGTGTAACTGTCCGACCAAACAAACCCCAACTGCCTGCAAGCCGCGAAGCCGACAAAGACCGCTGTCAGATGAGGGACATGGCGCCGGGAGGCCGTGGCTCGGGTGTGCAAGGTGGGACGGAAACAAGGTGGCAAGAATGAAGAAGGTGATTAAATCTCTGTTGTAGTGTAGAGGCGAGGGAAGGTGGCCAAGTGGGGCGACAGAGTAGGATGCTGGGAGCGGAGATTCTCGACAACGGCTGCAGCGTGTACGACGCGAATTGGAGAGCGGGGAGATCGTGGGGAAAGGGAGGTGCATGCCGAGTACGGGACCGAACTGGCCAGAGATGCCGGAGATACGAGGTGGATTCCATCAGAGCCATAGGGTAGGATGACGATCTTGTGTACGCTCGTTCTCGACAACGGTGAGGTCGCTCGGGATGCAAATCTGGGTGGCGGCGGAGCTCGTATGAAGGGAGGTGTGGACCAATTCGTGGGCAATTTGGCGCAGGGGTCGCGGAGAACGACGAAGGTGAACGGTGAGGGAGATGATGTGATGGTGCCAACGCTGGTGGAGCTCGTTATCGACAACGGCTAGGGCGTTCCGGACGCGATTCGGCGAGGATAGAGGGATGAGTGCAAGGAACGTACACCCCAATTTGAGCACGAAACGGTCAAGGGAACCCATCGATATGCGGCCTTCTTGGTGTGGAACGTGTCTGGCGACATCGAGAGCGACAGCGTGGGAACGAATCGAGCGTGGGAGTGGCGAGACGTCGGGAGTGGGTCCAGGAAGGTGTGTACCAAGTTTGTTGGCGATAGGTGGAGCGGTTGTGGAGAAAGAAGCCAAGGAAGACGAGGAAGAGGGAGCTGGTTGGCCAAAAAAAGGAGCCGGTGGTAGTTTAAAAAAAAGTGGAAGCCTGCTAGCCATGCAGGAAACACTGAGGACGCGCAGCAGGTAAACAGGACCGGGCTGTGGATTCCAAGGACGAGGTACGGGTACAAGAGGTTACGTGACTACTGATGGTAACATCCAGTGATGTCAAGGTAAACCAACGGGTTTACAAACGACTTCTGCGACTTGAACTCAAACACCGTCCAAGATGTCTTCCCATTGCCCAGAGTCGATGACATCCTCACGGACTGCGCGAAGGGCAAGATCTGGTCCAAGATCTATTTCACGGACTTGTTCTTTCAGACACGAGTACACCCGGACTCGGTAAAATACACGGCGGTATCGACCCCACTCGGTCTCTACGAATGGCTCGTGATGCCTCAGGGCCTTCGAAACGCTCGCTCCATACAACAACGCTGTGTTACAGTGGCCCTACGAGAATACATACTGTAGTATTTTAAACAATTCGGCGCGCCTTTTGCTTGTGACATCGGCGCCGAAATTGAGCTTTCGGCGCCAGCCATGGCTCACTGTGACCGCCGAAAAATTTCGGCGTCTACCCACCTGATTTCGGCCAGAATACCTGTCAAATGGGCTATTTTCAGCACCCGGAGGCATGAACTCACCATAGGAGTGCATTGTGCACCCACTCTCCCACCAAAAATGCCCCACAGGGGCCGGAAAAATTTTGACATTCTTGTGGGTGGCCTGGAGAATTCGGCACCCCGACCCGGTACCTGTGACCGCTGAAAATATTTCGGCGGTTTGGGGGTGGTGCGACCTGTGACCGCCGAATTGTTTAAAATACTACAGTAGGCAAATTCTGCTATGTGTACCTCGACGACGTGATCATCTGGTCCGATAACGAGGAACAACATGCAGAACACATTCGCCTCATCTTCGCTGCGCTCGAAAAAGTCAGCCTTTATTGCAACGAGAAGAAGACTCAGCTTTTCTGCTACGAGATCGACTTCCTCGGCCACCATATCTCCCAGCGAGGTATCGAACCCGACAAATCCAAAGTTGAGCCCATCGTGAACTGGCCGACTCCAAAATCCTCAACAAATGTACGCGCTTTCCTGGGCTTGGTCCGCTTTGTGGCTCAGTTCCTGCCCGATTTGGCGCGACACACAGAGGTACTATCAAAGCTAACACACAAGTCGGCGGACCTCACTTGACCGGGGTGGAACGAATCGCACCAGGCTGCCTTTGATGCGATAAAGAAGCTGGTCATAAGCGCAGACTGCCTAACGACTATCGACCACCACAACATGGGCGACAACAAGATTTTCGTGACCACAGACGCGAGCGACACTTGTTCCGGTGGTATACTCTCATACGGCAAATCTTGGGAAACGGCCCGCCCGGTGGCTTTCGAGTCGGCGACTTTCAAAGGGGCTGAACTAAACTATGTACCCGGTACACGAAAAGGAACTGCTCGCGATCATCCGCGCTTTCAAGAAGTGGCTCACCGACCTTTTAGGTTCACCGATCCACGTCTATACGGACCACCGTACACTCGAAAACTTCGGCACCCAGAAGGATCTCTCCAGAAGGCAAGCACGTTGGATGGAAATATTATCACAATTCGACATGAAAATCATCTACACCCCAGGCGAGGACAACGCCGCCGCGGACGCACTGTCTCGGACAGACTTTGACGACAACCAGCCTATCGCAAGCATTCTCCCGCCCTTATTCGACGCAGTACAATCCCTCTCACACACCCGCATCCGCGGAATAGAAGACGCTCCGCTGATAGGCGTCATTATGGACATCACGACGGACGATGACCTATTGGAGTCGATCCGCTGTGGTTATCCGTTGGACCCATGGACCACGAAACTACCCTCTTTATCAGAATCGCTCCCGGGACTACGCCAGGACAACGGACTCTGGTTCAGGAAGCCAACAAAAGGAGTCCCATAATCCTACTAATCGTCAGAAAGTCGAAATATGTGCCAGGTAATTCAGGGACTATGAGAAAGAACATACCACTGTCGAGGAGGGATCGAACAGGGAAATGCCTAAGCGCTAGGCATTTTCTCGAGTGAATGTTAGATTCTCAAGCTCAGGGCTAAGCGCTAAACAACCACGGGGTCCAGGTTTGGATTGAATCGAACAGCAGGTTAACTGGCATGGAAGTCGACACAAGGTTTCACTAGATGCTCGAAGGGCGGCGCGGTGAGAACGACCACTGCAGCGGAAGCACGACGTTGAATAACACGAGAATGCGAGTCGTTTTTTTTTTCTTCGAGAATTGCGAGCCGAAAAGGATGAGATTTTAAAAGATTTCCCGGATCTCTACTGCAGACAGAACGCTCCTGCCTATACGGGGTGAAAACTGGCAACAGCGCAGAGACGCCAAGAACGTACTGGTTAAATTGGAGTCGCGGCATGCGGCCGGAGGAAGCGCAGAAGTCGTTTTAGGTCCAGTGGACTGGGCTAGAGTGGAAGACCTAGCGGGCCACCGGACACACCGCGGCCGAGGGAAAGAGACAGGAAGAACAAACGGCGGAATCCGCAACCAACGACTCCCAGTATGCCATATTTTGCGGAGAGTTGTGAATGGAAGCGGTCACCGAAATGAGGCACTGAGGGATTTGCTGGGAGAGAAAGCGGGGGTTTTGCATTTATTGGCTCGCATGGCCATTGAGATTGCGTCTATCTTGAAAAAATCTAGATCTAGTCACCGTCTCACAGCTTGCCGCCGCTGTTAGCTCCTCCCGTCGTGCCTGTAACAATCAACCGCCCAGTCTCCTTCTCCCGAATCTCACAGCGCGCTACCCGTGCACCGCGCTGGCGTTGGTCGACGAATAGCGTCGAGGCGTGGATGGTGAGGACGTCGCCCCTGCAGAACGGTGAAAGGTGGGACAGCGCAGGAGACGGAGAACGCACGTCGTTGCGGGAGTATGCCAGTGTAGGTTCATCGTCGTGGTCATCCCGACGCCGTCGAAGCCTTTTGCGCGGCCCAGAAGGACGAATGTGCCGAGGGTTGCGCTTGAGGACGGAGGTGAATTCAAAAGGCAAAGGAACGATGGGAAAGAGGGGCGCACTGGTCAAGAAGGAAAGCCCCGCAAGCCCCGTGCATCGTACCAAACGCGTTGCACATATCTGCTGGCTTGAGACGACCCGTTTCTCAGCCGCATGCTCAGGTGAACGCACCTTCAGTAACCTCGACCTCCAGCACCACATCCGCGCGTTCCGGCTTTTGCGAGATGCTCATCTCGACGACCCGCGTCCGCTGGCCCACACTGCGCGCAAACGCACTCGGTGTTGCCCCTCCCGTGATGAAGAACGTGAAGATGCTGGCGATAACCTGTTTGTCGGCAGGCGGGAGATTGCCCTGGACGTTTGACGCATCTACTTGAGGGATGCGGGAGAAGAGTTTCTGCAGGCGGGCAGCGTCGGACATCGTAAGGGTGGGGGGCTGGCCTCGGCGCCGCGTATATAGCCCGAGGTATTCATCGCCGACCTGAGTTGCGAACAATCAGTATCAACGAAGTGTGACTCACAAATTCCTGCTTGGCTTCGACCACCATGATCACGAATTCTTCTGCGCCCGAAACGCGACGAGTATGCAAGATAATTCATAACTCTCAAAACCTCGCCACAGCGCTGTATACGCCGCTACTGCGCCGCTGAACGGCCACGAATCAAGGTCGTACGCCGTTACGGTGGCTCTGGTGCGAACCTTGACAACGATACGCTCACTCCAGACTCCAATGGACATTCCGTAACATCGACGAAGCCTCCAAAGGTGCGCTCAACCCTATCGAGAATATTGTGAACCGGAAAGCTGCTGGTATCAAAATAATAACAAAACTCAGCCATCCGGACGCAGCAATTAAACGATTCAGGTACCGGTGCCGCAAGCTTCCGGTCGGCAAATCCTGATCTTTCTCCAGATGAGATTTTGTGGATAGTGAACAGTGTCGGAGTGGCCTGCGCCGCGTCTCGGCAGTTCTCGACGAGCTGGTCAGCTATAGGCGATGACGAAATGAAGCAGAAGATGCCGGCGTTCTCCACCGGCTGTGGGTCGAAGAAGTGATGAACCGGAAGACGGTAAGCTCTTGCTTCTTGCGATGGGACTGTGTTCGTTTTTATCTCAGAATTTAACCCCATTCTGTGCTAATTTCAATGTATGAACGCACGATTCTCCGTGCCGCGGCTCGACAGACTTTCTGGAATGCCAGGCCTCCTGCAGGCTGTGGAACCCCCGTTGAAAAGCCAGTGCTCACGGTTCCGGTTCGGATACTTTCTTTGGTACACCAACGCCGACTCCTGGATGATCAAATCCGCGGTGAGTGTAGTGTCATTCCATCGTTCGCCTCGCTCTCACTGTGCCTAGTCTCTCACGTTGTCCTCATTATGCGAGTCCGAGTCCAGAACGAGGCTAAAAGAAGGGCTGGATTACTTTTGTCGACGATTCGACGACGATTCCAGTCATCTTCAATAATGTGTGCAGCTTTCTAGCCTTGCTCGCTGGGACGAACTCCGTGGACGGTGGCGATTGGATGCATGTTACATTTCAGTACGGGCAGAAGCGACCGCCTTTCTTGTTGCATCTACGATCTATCAACGCGCGGTGAACACATCACAAGTCGACTCGGAGGTCATATCCTCCGTTGAACCTTTGGGGTCATTGCTGGCTCTTCGCGACGGCGAACAGTGTAAACGAGTTGCATCGGACCGGGTCCGAGTCTAACTTGGAAGTTATCAGAGCCCAATTACGACCGGCTAAAGAGATCTGTAGGAAGGAGAGTACAGCGTGAACTTCGAAGGACAGCCAGTACTGCACCCGTCAGCTGTGGACCAATGTGGTACCAGCGATCCCATCCAGCCACAATCAGTGGCGCGGGACGCCAGCGAAGGGTGAGCGGGGACAAGGAGCAGGCTGCTCGGTCACTTGTTTGTGGGCAGCGAGTGCTGTTTGGTGAAGCTTAGTCTCGAGGGCGTTCAGAGGCCGCCGGCTCATGGCTGTTGCCAGGTTCGGGAACGGTCACGATATTTTCGACTCTGTTGATCACCGCAGTGATTATCTCGAGCTCTCGAACAGTCGGCGGGCCGCCTATGGCGACGATGAAGATAGCTCAAGCGCTCAAGTCGGATAACGACGCGGACATAGCTCCTTTCCAGCGTGGTTGCAGTCTACGAGTCGGAGTGAGGACTCCGACTCGGAGTGGAGAGTCAAGCTAGGACCAAATCGACTCCAGTGGGTTCTCCCGCTTTCCTCACACGACGGACGGCCTGTCACGGAGAGAAGGGGAGAGGTCTCTTGTCCGTCGTTCGGCATTCAGCGCTTAACTGTCTGTCTTTATTTTGGTAACCGTGACGGTGGAGAAGACTGATGAAATAACGCGATTGTCAAGGAGGAAGTTGAATGGTTTGGGGTAGACGCGACTGGAACGAATCCGAATATGCTACAGCCCTGCACTGTACAGAGTTTTCGAGGAGTTTCGGCTGCTAACGCCGAGAACGGACTCGTATATCAGCTACAGATAGCCGGAGATACGAGCTCGGTCGCTGCTCTGCGTCTCACGGCGACGGATGAAGTGCCAGTCGAAGGAGCTGTTCAAAAGATTCACCCCACGGCGATGAGAATCCGGAGAACTCCACTTGAGACTGGAGCCTGGCGTGAGGATTTTGAGAACCGCGGAGTGCAACAGCTGACCAGACGCTCGAGAAGCATTGATCATTGAGCGTGTTACGAGGGAGGTCTTCCATCCGACATCCGATATGTTAGGTCCCCGCGCGATCTTCAGCCTGAGATGAGTCCAAATTCAGATTCAGACGCCTAGGCATAAAAAGCGGAGATTGATTTCCAGGTTGAGCTGTCAACGATCCAAGGATGCCCGCCTCCGCCTCCGCCTCCGCCTCCGCCTCCGCCTCCGCCTCCGCCTCCGCCTCGCCCCCGCACCAGCACCAGCACCGCAGAACTGTGAGCGCAAGACGCCGCCCAAGAGCCTTTATTGCATGTGTGAACTGCAGGAAGCGGAGAGTCAAGGTGAGCGTGATGTGTGGGCGGAATTCGAAGCTGCTCGGGCCTTAGGCTGACACGGAAGGCCAGTGCAACACCCAAGACGATTGCGACATACCTTGTGAGCGCTGCACGCAGAGAGGACTGTCGTGCACGTATATCCCCGTCGCGGCCACCGCAGATCTGCCGTACCAGGGCCGACCTTCCACTGCGACGTTCACGACGTCGAAGAGAGGAAATACCGCCACGCCCCGGGCCGTTTCCCATGTCGACGTGGAGCTTGCCAAGGGGAGCTACACACCCTCGGACTCGGAATCCCTTTCTCCCGAGCCCGAGATCCAGCCTCGCACGCTTCCCGATTTCGAGACGTTCCTGCGCGAGTCACGCCCCGTCTTCGAGGCTTCCGAGTCGGACCATGGCCAGTTTCAAGTTGAGGAAGGGAAGCCGCAGCATTTTTGGAGCGGCGTAGACGGAGGAGGTTCGGGGGGAATCAAGTTGGAGCCATATCCGGAAAGCCTCGCCGCAAGCTGGCGGCGTTTACCCGGAAGCGGCGCACTGCCAGGCGCAGAGTGGGTTTTCAGTTTGTAAAGTTGGCCACTTGGCAAGAGAACTTTGAAGACAATGTGTTGTTGTATTAGTTTTTCGTAGGTCTTGGACTCTTGTAACATCGAGCACAACTTGAAGTCGAGAAACTGGCGGTAAATTCCGAATGATGGACGGAAGAGAGTGGGAGTGTGACTGTGACGATCACTTGCCGTTGCCATCAACGGCTTCATACTGCTTGTCTCCGCCCTCCATCCAAGATTCGGGGTCCGCTGTCAATCCTGTCCGCCGGTGTATGAAAGCGATTGCTGTGTATCTACAAGTGAAAGATTCCTCCCGGTGCAGTGGCTTATGCCACTGGCACCCAGCGGCGGCTGCGGCGCTTCACTCGACGAAAACTTGCTCCCTGGAAGAAGCACCTCGATTGGCAGGCAAATGGTCAGTGAATGGTCGCATCTAGATCATGATGCGACTGCGCGATAAATTAACACATCAAGTGCAGGACTCTGGATCCAATCTACAATAACCAAGATAATATAAACTCTAGACGTCGCAAGCGCAACGATGTATAGGTACTGGCTGCTCATTGTGACCAAAGGCTGGTCAATCTATCCTTCACTGCGCCTGCGCACCACAGCGACACGGCGGTGCCGAGCAAACACACCCACTAATGCGCGGAACACAGCATCGGTGAGTTCGGCGCTTACTTCTAATTAAACATGACACTCACTATGGCTGCGTAGGTTGTTGTTGCTGTTGTTCGGGGTAGTATCCGTAACCTCGGTACCCCGCTGCATACTCATTCGCGCCATGCATCGAGGCGCCGCTGGGATAATAACCAGTCAGTGACACTCCGAGTCAGAAATGCTAAATTCCAACTGACTATGTCTGTCCAGAGGATGGAGCGGGATAGGCTGGGTAACCTGATCCGTAACCCGTCGGATATACTGCGTTCGCAGTCGATGAAGATGCGGCTCCTGGTCCCTGCTGGGAGTAATATCCCTGCGCATAGCCAGCGTGACTTGTGGGGTGTGGCGTCTTTGAGCGGGAAGGAATCGAATTTGGAGCTGGCTGATTTGGTATCCCATAGCCCGCTGCGGCGTCATACCCTGGATACGGATGAACAAGATGGATGGGCGACGTAGGCCCTGGTGTCGCTGGCCGTCGTCGAGAGCTCGAGGGCACCGGTGGGTGCATCGCCTCCTCCACAGCGGTGTCCATATACTCGCAAATCAGCCCCTTCCGGACACATCTTGCGCAAGTGTTGTCCCTTGGGTTGGAGGTCGCTTCGCACTGATTTTGCGAGTCGCGTGAGTAGAGCGAGAAGAGCAATGGGCATTCGCACCTTGATGTGTCGCTTCCTGCATGCCACACACGCCATATGTGCGCGGGGAGCTTTTCCATGGGCCTGGGACATCGTCGAAAGTGTGGAAGTGGTGGAAGCGGTTGCAGGCTCAGCGTCGTTCAGCAGAAAGCCCAAGTTCATTTTATGTGCAAGTCGCTCGGGATCCTCGCGAGCGTCTACGGTTGTACTGTATGGTCTTCTGCGATCCTGGCTCCGTTCTCCCTGGTTGAATAGAGCCATTTGCCTCGTTTTGTTCGGGCTCGGTTGCCCCCGTCAATGAGTGCCGGTGATTTGCCAACCCTGGAACGGTCCGTGGATCACTTGCAATGCTGATCTGAATCGATGTTGAGTTGACGTTTCTCGTTCAGTTCCGGGTTGCGCTGAGGCAAGGACGCAGGAGAGTACGAGGATCAAACCCGAAGGTCACCGCCAGCGAGCGTGTTCTTGGTGGCTTTATTCAACCAAACGAAGCCGCCAAGCGCGCAGTTACAGTGGGTGAGTCAACATCCATCGTTTCAGACGACTCAGCGAGACACTGACGCAGTTATAGTCCTCTACTATCAAAGGCCTGGAAGAAAGCCATGGCCATTGTACCCTACTGGTTTTTCTGCTGAAGATGGTCGACGGACGCCGAGAACGAAGGATTCCGACCGATCAGCGGACAAACACCCCATCGTCGGACTCGTAAGAGCCAAGGACAGGTTTCGTCGGCGTCCAAATCAACGACTGGCCCAATAGTCTTCATTTGATGCAGATGTGTTTCACCTTGCTAGGCACCGCAAACGACGTGGCATGATATGAAGCAATTGAGCTTGAAAGTGCTCGGTGTCACTTCCCTCTCCTTGTACAGAGTTAACGACAACAGTTTCGGGCTTGGTTCCTTGTTCTTGTGTTCTTGTTTTGGTTTTGGTCTGGGGAGTCGCTTGACGATGAGACTCCAAGTCGAGTTTGCGGGAACACCGGAGTTGATGTGATGCTGGAGCAACAGAGAAGGCCTGGTCCAATCTCGAGCAGCTAGGCCAGCTACGAGCCAACAAATATACCGCGACGGAGTTAACGGGTCATCGCGGTGACATCCGTGTCGATAATTGATGTTTCGGTCTATGAGCAAGAGCACATTGAATTGAGGTGAGTTGAATGCAACGGCGCTGGCGGGATATGACCGAGACAATTGATCAAGTACAGTATAGCCTCCAGGGACGGACGGACTCAAAAGTTGTAGAAGCGTTCCGCTTAATTGAAATTATAAGGTTTGCGACTCGCCACTCCGACGAACGGTCCTGCTCCGTTGATCGGAAGCTATTTTGTGCCGGTACCGTCGCGGGCTATTTCAAGGTGCAGTCGCGATGAACTTTCTTAGGGAATAAGGTATAGGTACTGAATCTGTTGCTCAAGTCGCGCCTCCCGTACAGCCCGAACTCAAGCCGCAGGCCGCTGCGTTCGTCGTCATTGTTCGGAAGCCACGAAGCCCGACACTGGTTTTTATTTTTATAGTTGGAGGGAAGGGCTCATAAGGCAATAAATCATGGATCGACGTCAGGGCCCGGGGTTGGTGGCTGAAGTAATTCTTTGCCATAGGTGGTCAATCCAGTACAGATCCGACGGATCATCCACCGGCGAAAGTCGGGACTGGAGTCAACGTGGCGCGCGCAGTCGCGGTATAGTTAGACATTGCGTCGCGAAGACGTGGAGTTTGCAAGAAAGACGTGGCACAGACGGTGACCCGGGAGACCACGACACCTGACGGAACAAGTGCAGCTGCCGCTGAGCCAGGGGTATTCCTGCTGAATCCAGCGAGGTCCTTGGCCGCAGATATATCTGTACGCGTTTCGGTGTCATCAACCTCAGTTTGGTCGTCGCTCGACTCGCTCCGCAGTAGTAACGAACGGAAAACTGTACATTTGCGCGTGTTATCAGGTGTAGAACATGATACTGTTTCTCTTCAACGCATATTGAACGTCCAGCTGCGTAACCGTCGTCCTACGACGTCTCAGTATCGAGGAAGAGAGAAAGCAGGAATAGATGGATACCGATATCCATGCCCAGCATAAAGAGCCGCGTCTTCAATAACCTTCTTCAAGAACACTTTGAGCATCGCTCGGGAGTCGTCGTACATCATATGAGAAGCGCGCTTGACGCCTGCGCGGCGAGCTAGACGGCGGAGGGACGGTCGGGAGATGCCTTCGAATGATTAATTGGGCATTCGAGATGCTTACGAGGAGCCAAACTCACCGAGAACCGCATCTCTGAGGATCATTGCCCGGCGTCTCGCCGCAGGCGAGAGAAAGAGGCGGCGTCCGCAGTTAGTTTTGCCGCCGGTAGGGCGTCGAGCCTGAGTCATAATTAAATGGACAAATGGGTTGGAAACTTGACGGCGGAGGAGCGGCAACGGCGCCCACCGTCTGTTTTGTGCGGGCCATATGGTTTGTGTGTGACTCGAGAACAGCGCTGGCGGAAGGCAGCCGGTGATTTTGATCCTTGGATGTGAGTATTTATATGCGAAGCAGAGATGCGGTGCACGCGCGTGTGTACTTGTTGCGCCGTGTGAGACGAAGCTGCGCCAGTGTCAAGTCCCAGTTGTCCGTCGCAGGATTTTATGAGTATATGAACCAGAAGAGAAGGCATGGGAGACTCTGATGAGCTAGTGCCTCTCTGCATCGAGGTCAACAAGCTCGAAGAGTATGCAGAGCTGCCAGGGCCCAGGGCTGAGCGCTGAGTCCTCGTCCCGGCCCGCGGGCCCGAGCCAAGATTGTCGACGCAAGAGTCAAGAGTCGACCTCGGCCGCTTGAGGGAGGGTTCCACTGCCATAGGCTGAGAATATGACGGAACACGACGACCGGCGAAGAACGACCGTGTTCGCAGAGCAAGCGGCTTACTAAGTAGGGGACATCATGATCAGTGACGCTGTCACGTGAGTGTGATAGACCTTCTCTCGCGCCACCACCGGCCACCACCGCCTCGAAATTGGCTGAATGCACAAGACCCGTCGTCGACTGTTCGGAAGAAAGAGAGAGATTATCACAAGATCAGAGGTGGGCAGAGCTACCGTGACGTCTCCTCCAGCAAGAGGAATACTACTAGTAATCACTTCCTTGGTGCGCGGCGACGGAGATGGTTTCCGCGAGAGTGGGTTTTCCTTCCTCTCTTGTGCTGTTAATAGTCAGACTCTGATGCTTTCACCAGCGTTTCTTCTCGAAGCCAGCACTGGATTTGAATTCATTTGCCAGTCAATCCCAACGAAGACATCGCAGACGCGCGTCGCAGCCAACTTACCGCACATTCAAGAATTCGGGCCGCTCTGCCCTGTGGCGCGCTTCTTAGCTACGCACGCTGGCATGCAAGAATGCTTTAATTGGTAAGACGGTAGCTCACTGGATTCCGACGAACAGCCTGGTACAAGCAAATGATGATGAGATCCCTCGACGGTTCTTCGTGCGTTCCATGACTCCGGACTAGAACTCACTAGAGTCTGGCGGGATGCCGGTGTAAGTTGTTCAAACTTTGTTTGCATTGAAACCGCACCGAAGGGCCGCCATGCCACCGGGTTCGCGCCCTCCGATTCGCCGCGCGCGCCAGCCCATCGTCTAATGCGTTCCTCACTCCGCCTAGTATGCCGATACCCCAGAGAAAATCCACCCATTCGATTGGTCTGGAATAAATGTGGCTCTCGAAATAAACTTGAGGTGATCTGCAGAAGGCTGAGATACTGTTCAGCCAGCGATCCATCCGCTTGTCACTTCAAGGTGATAGGCGGCATTAGACTTGACTGAAACAGATACCTCCTGCCTCCGTTGCTCCACAGTGGAGTACCACTAACGTCAAGTTTATGCGATGCGAGTTCGCGGCGGTCGAGCTGGTACTGCAGCGCAGAGACGATTCAGAGTCAGTCAAGAGCAACGCCTAACGGAACTTGGCAACAGCCGGAAGATCATCCTGTAAGAGGCAACCTTGGATCCACGCACTAACCACGCGTGGCGGTGGATCAAATGGAAGCACAGAAACGTAAACATGCTCCACAGCGCGAAACCCTCATATAACATAAACTCGGCGGTCTGTCCTCTTCATTGCCTCCCTTCAACCTCCCTTCAATCCCACTCTTTTACCCTTGCCTCTCACACCGACACCGACGATGCAGCTCTCCCTCTCCCTCTCCACCATTGTCGCCTCTTTCCTCCTTGCGGCCACTGGCGCGCATGCCTCCCCGGCCCCTGCGGGCCATGCACCGCTCACCGTCTGGGCGCCGACGATCACCTACCCCACCGAGGGTGTCGTCCTGACTGCGAACACACCCGTCAACATTACCTGGTGCGTTGCCTCCCTTGCGTCGGCTTTCTTTCTTCTAAGCTCTTACTGCAGGGACACGAGCAACGCCCCCAAGACCATTTCCAATAGCGCGATGGTCCTGCTCGGCCGTAGCGGAACGGACTATCCTTGTGCGTATAATTTATATGCACGCCACGGTCCACTCAACTTGGGCCAGTCATCCTCGCGAAGGACTTCGACCTGCGTTCCGGGTCCGTCGAGGTGACAGTCCCGTACGTTTTCTCGCGCGATGGTTATACCTTCATCCGTGAGTGCCTTTTTCGTCCTCCTCGTTGCCGATGAACTTGAACTGCGCATGTAGTCTTCGGCGATTCGGGGAATGCCAGCCCGACGTTCACGATCGAGAGCGATACCTCGGGCTGAACTTGAAGACGCTCATTCGCTAACGGAACGGACTTGACTCGTAGTAGCATCAACAATGGACTTTTTGAACACGAAAATGTTAATCTGAACGAAAATCACAGTCGTATACTAATCAACCGCTTGTTCAGAGCCTCGCATGCCACCAGACCGTCCTATTCGTGGCAGACACAACAAGCCCCTCGCCCCGCGACACTGTAACGTTCCGCGCCTTGCACCGGGGTAACTGTGCTTTCGAGTCCGGGTAGACCGAGCGCACGATGATTTCTTCCCGGAGACAGGATGTTGGATTTCCCGAGTCATTCGAACTGTCTGAATCACTAGTGTGTAAGAACAACACGGTCAGCTACGCAGCAGCGCTGCAGCAGTCAATCGGAAGCAAAAAGAAAAGAAGAAGAAAAGGTTCCCATTCATGTCCACCGTCCGCTTCGAACGGACACTGCGACATTCTAGCGCTGAGCCCTTTCGAGGCACAAGCCACTGGAATCGTGAGATATGCAGAGGACTCCCGGGAATAGATCTAAACGTGCAAAGAATCATTGGCTGAAGCTCTGAACAAAATCGAGTGTTTGGAGGGAATTCAATTATTAACGACTTCGAAGGGTCAACATGCAAGAGCCCTTTTCATAATCGTCTAGGACGGATCGAAAGACTCAATCGAAAGGAAAGAAGAAAAAACTGATGGATTCCAATACAAATCCCGGTGCGATTGAACAAAGCACCGCAGCAAGATGAACACAGAAACTGTAATAATCTTGCGGGCCTAGATCCTCGATTGCGCAATTCATGTCCTCTGCCCTCTACCGTCGTCGTCAGCGGGGTCGAGTTACGATGAATGGGAACTCACGCATCATCTGTCCAAGCTTGAATGGAGCGTCGTAAATGTTCATTTCGTCACGGCAGATGCGGAATCAGCGGGAGTGGTGATATCGGTGGTCGTAGTCCTTTCGCGTCCCGATCTGTACGCGCTTTGCGAGGTGGTGGCCACAGATGACTCGGCATCCTGACGATTGCTCCACCTTGGTGGCTCTGCGTGCATCCGGTGTTGTTGAACGTCCGCCATTTGACGTTTCCATGCTACTTTGCCATACCTCGCCGCGGCGCCGGATTCCAACTTCCGAAACTGCTGATCCATTGACGGCCAAAGCGGGCCGATCCATTGCTGAGCCTCGGCTTCGTCTGGCAAGACAACATCATAGACCGGCAGCTCGCGGATGTGGCCAGCATCGGCCTGTTTTCTGAGGTGTAGTTTCCGGAGAAGCCGTTGGAGTCTTGTATGCTTGGTCTGAGCCGCAGAGGGTAGTCTGGCCACTCCGACGTAGTTGAGAGTGTTTTGTGTTTCACCCAACGGCGAAACTAGCCCTGTATTACCAACACGGTTAGTGTTGAATGAGCATTATCATGGTCAATACGTACGTGTAACCTTGTTCGAGTTGGAAGTCAGGTCAAGACCAATCGTCTTGTCGATCTCCAGTGCATTATCCGTGAACACGTTGGGGATATACGTCTGCAAAAGTTGCCAGTTTATTGCCAAGGGGACTCGGAGAGAGAGAAACTCACGGACGTTACCAGCATGATACCCTGTAGCTTGGGATGTTCGCGAGGGGCCCACTGTTCTTCTTCTTCCGCTAAACCGTTGACCTTTCGTCCCGGATCAGTGGACCAGATCATGACCTGGTTACGAAGCACGCTCCCGATATCGTTGGGAATACTGCTGGATTTATACGGTGCCTGACGGGTGTGAGCAAGGATAAATCCGGATCAATTAGAGACGGACGGAGGAGCGCTTTAGATCCATCTCAAGGTTGAAATTGAAGACGGCGTCATGTAGCTTTCCGAATTCATCTCTTGCCGGCCGCCAAGTGAGGTCCCAGGACTGATAATCTTTGGTCGGCGGCGGTGTTGCATGCTTATCCCACTCGGCACCGGGACTCTTCTCAACATGAACTTTGGCTTTCGGCTAGGAATATGAGTTTTTCATGGAATTTTGCTTGTGGTCAATGCACTCACCCGTTGGTCTGTTCGCTCTTCAACATATTTACTTCCGCGCGTGTGCTCAAGTTTCAGTGTCCCGGTTAGCTTTGCCCCGATATTCAGTGTACCACCGCCTGTTGTGCTCTGACTCTGTTCTCGCGTTCGCTTGGATGTGAACTGGGGGTTTTGGAGTTCGGGAGGGATGAACCTGTGTAGTTGATGTGTGAGTTCGCGTTGTATTAGATCAAACGGGTAGACACACATTGTGCACTCCCGAATGGAGTTGGGCCGATGGACAACAAACCCCATGTTGCTATATGATTGGTCCAAAGAATAGGTGTTGTGATCTAGGTGCACTTTGATTTCGGCGCAGGCGACACAGTCACGAGATACGTCTTGATGGTCAACACGTTGGAACTATACACGTTCAGTATTCCATGCAGTGGGGTAAGCAAGACTGAACCGACTTTGAACTTGGCATACAAGCGGATAGGTTTTACCGGTAGGTTATTGTCCTTGAGCGCAACTTCAATCATTGCAATGTGTTGTTTTGGCTCCCAAGTTCCGGCCTCGAGGCCTGTTGGCCCATGCGTAATATCGAGACTGGGAGGGCGCGCGGCCATCTCCGTTTCAAAGATATCATCGCCATCCTTCCCTTTCCCCTTTACCCATTCAGCTGTCTTTTGGAACAGCTCGCGCGCAGCCGAATGAGACGAATCCGAGCCTCCCCGCAGTCTCTCCATCTGCGTTAAGTTGTTATCTGGCCGGATATCAGCGGCCAGCGGGTACTCCTCGTAAGGTCGCATGATGATGGGGAAGCCGGAAGCGTTAACGAGCTCGTGGACAAGTTCTCGCAAGCCCGAGCTGGACAGGCGAGCGAACACAACAAACCCCTCTTCGTCCGGAGTGAGCTGGTACGCAAATGGTCCGAACGCCTCGTGCACATGCAGCTGGGTAAGCAGCTCGTATTCTGCATGGGTATCTAACCATTCGCTGGCACGAGTGGGGACGTGGACGGAATAGAGAGTACCTCCGCTCGGGAGATGTTTATCCCAGGCGGAAATGTCTTCGATGAGCACAGGCATGGGGGAAGTTGTATCCGCGTTCCTGTAAGGTTATTTTGTGTAGGCGGAAGGAGGATGAGGTTGCGAACTCACACAGTAGACGTTGATCGCAACACAGAGAGAAGAGCGTCGTTGGTTTCTTCATCTTCAATTGAGGTATACTGACTGGTTGCTTCGCCACTGTCGATGGTGGATAAAGCTGCTTCCGAAGCCTAAGAGTGAAGGACTCAGTAACCGGTATTACTAAGGTGAAGTGCGAACAAACCCCATCTGGCAGAGGAAGATTTGATTCGCCAGTGCTCCGTCCCTGGGACTATGACAAGCCAGTGAGCGATTGAGGACGAAGGGCATTCAAAAGCGGCCCACCTCGGACGTGTTTTGCGGCTGTGGATAATGTCTCCCTGGAGCATCAAAGTGCACCCTAGGCGTCGCAGATGTTAGTACCCGGATGTCTTCCGAGTCTCTACGAGAAAGGCATCCACCCATGGTGGTAAGACGACAAGAGCGTGAGGCGACACGCGCAAACGTGCGTCCCTACATTGATTGCGATGACGAGAGTGTCACCCGTGGGCTGTGCCAGTGGAACATTCTGCACTTCAGGAAGTTTCACGCCGAGTTTCACGCCGAGTTTTAATCGCTGTCCCAATGTTACCACATTGGCGCCTGAGTTGGGAGCTGGCTGCAGCAGCCAAGGTCCCTGTGTCCGTGGTGAACCGCAAGACGAGGCCTTGCTCGCCGCATGCCAGTTGGCGGCGTTCGGGCGGTGTACCCTTGTGGGAGTCGGAGAATCGGGAGATGGAGTCTGAGATGGTAGTTATTTGATGGACGGATGGAACATAGGTCGAAGGCCTGGTGCGTTATCGAACACCACTTTGAACGGTTCAATGCACCGATGAGTACTTTAGGAATGCGTCGTTCCGCACTGGACTTGAAGGACATGATGTTCGGAGTGTGCTGGCGTATCACGAGAAGCGGCGACCTCGCGGTACAAATGCCGGTGCGCAGACGCTGTGACGCAGGCGGTTGGTTTTTATCAACGCCAGAGTGTCGCTTCTCGTGGTGTATATTCGGTGATGTACTGGATCGATTATCCACGATAAAAACGTTGTGTTGAACTGTTGAACTTGAATTAGTCGTGACTTGTTTATAATTAATTACCTCGAAGACAAGCGTGAAGAACAGAGCGGCTGACTGGGATATTAGCACGTAGATTCAGGCAGTGTAAAAAAGAAGAAAGTGACAACGGAGAATGTTCCCAAGTCCGCTTCGAACGGACACGCCCACGAGAACCTCCAGAGATGTTTACTCGACAGAGATCATGGCGGGCAGTGAACTAGCCAGTGGGATTTGCAGGGGATTTGCGGAGGACTGCGCGGACGGGACGTAGCTTGGGTGAGCTTGAACTCATGATGACGATGGACGCGTAAATGCGGAAGGAAGCCTGAGACGCCGATAGCTGGGGAATCGATCTGAGGCGGCCGTACGTTCAACAAGAGCGAAAAAGTAATAGGTCCGGATATAGACCAAGGATATCTAGTAGATTAGTTCCAGAAACTCTGCTCGAATAACGGTGAAAGCCATCGGAGTTAGAGAAGAAGAAAAACAAGCGTTACAACAACGTACAAGTTTTTTTTTGGCTTAGAGCGAAACGTTGCACGAGCCTGAAGTCTTACAGCAGAGTCGAAGCAGCCGCCATTAATTATTGAATTTAATTCGAATTGACCCAGCCAATTCACAGCTTGAGACCACTGGCGACGCCGCCCGCCGTACCTGTAACGATTAACCGTCCAGAGCTCTTCTCTAGAATCTGGCAGCGGGCGACGCGGGTTCCGCGTCCACCCTTGTCTACGAATACGCTTTCCGCGTAGATCGATATAACGTCTCCACTGTATCGACAACTGGGTAAGCGTATGAGGAATGTGCAAGATTGGCGAAAACGCACACTTGGGCCGGAGTATGCCAGTTGAGGTTCATCGTGGTGGTCATCCCGACGCCGTCGAAGCCTCTTGCGCGGCCGAGGAATACGAGCGTACCGAGGGTTGCGCTTGTGAGAGTTCTGTTGAGAAGGTGGTGTAAACGGGCACAAAATGAGACGCACTGGTCAAGAAGGAAAGCCGCGCAAGCACCGTGCATGGTCCCAAACGCATTGCACATATCTACCCCGGTCAGTCAAGAGCCCATATTCCATGCACAGAAACACACCTTGAGTAACTTCCACCTCCCACGTCCCATTCGTCCTGGCGCCCTGACCCGCTGCATCCTCCTCGAGGTTCATCTCAACCATCTTCACCCGCTCGCCGATACTCTTCCCAAACGCATTCTCCATGATCCCGCCCTTGATGAAGAACGAGAAAATGCCTGCGATGAGCTCTTTTTCGCTCAACGTAGTGTTGCCCCGGATCTGGGACGCGTATTCGGCGGGTGGGATACGTAGCATCTTGGCGAGTCGTGAGGTGTGGTCTCCATTACGTTCACGGTCGACGGGTTTGGATTTTGGGGGCGGAAACGACGAGATTGTTGGGGACATGTTGGCACCGCCGACGACGCCAGCATCGCGTAGCTATAAGCTCGTTCGGAACACTCCTCGGAGATGGTAGTCGTTGATAGACGTCGTCGGCTTCGTATTAGACGATGGATAACAGTGGCATTCGTCCGTACAGTTCCAATGCTAGCCTAGAAGACGCCGATTTGAAGCATCGACGGTTAGTTAGAAGCACGCATGGTAGTTTGGAGAGGAATTCTAAACTCCGCTCGAAAATATCGACGGCCATCAATCGTGACAGATCGCCGAGTCACAAGTCTAGATTCTGCTCCCTTCGCCCAAGTACAGATGCTAAACTAAGATTTGGAGCATCCGCAACAACCATCGGCCCTTGTCCGTAGGTTAGTCTGTGTTTACCTTTGAACTCCACGAATCATCAATTCGCAGGCCGCGCTAGCGCCAAACGACCAACGAGTTGGCAACGACCAATACTGAACGCAGCTCTCTGCGTCTTGAGCTAGTCCGGGGCCGCCAGCTTACTGGGAAGACGTAGTAATTGGCTCACATACATTGGCTGGTCTGTAGCTGCGATACAACGAGTACTGCATACCGGATTCCGTACGTCCTGTGCTTCCCTTTTCTTTTCTTTTCTTTTCTTTTCTTTTCACTGCGCTGACGGACTTGAACAGCCTCAGGCCGGTGTCCAGCAAGAACCCGACACTTCCCAAGGCTCCTTTGCTCCGGCTTTTGTGCGTCGACATCGACATCTCCAGCTTCTTTTCGCTCACACATCGATCCAGTCTACGGATGTCGCTGGCCCTCTTCCCGATGACGGTCGTTCAAATCCCATCTCTCGGAGGAGGATTAGGCATCATCGCCATCGCCCTCGCACCCACCATCTCGAGCTGCTCTCCATCCAGACGGTGGTCAAACCCCGCAGGCCACACTTCCGAGTCATCGACTTCAGCTTCGGTCGAGCGGTGCTATGTGTCTCTCTCCAGAAAGCCTCACTAATCCGCGCATTCAGTGATTCAGACACGTTGCGCCCAACCTCACCCACCAAGAACCTCCGTCGAGTGCATGGTCGGCCTTCATTAAGCAATGTACAGGAACGGTCGACATGGTCCAGGACGGTACGTCTTCCAAGTTGTGTCCCGTTTTTTGCTTTGCTGACGCAGATTGTCAGCCCGGTACTTCGACACTCTACATGCCCCTCGTCTGCCTCGATATTCGAATGCCGGTTCTCAATCGACTCCGATACTGGCCCAGACACCGGACAACCCAATGCTTCAGCGCCAGCTCTCATCGGTTCCTCCAATAATCACTGGCTCCCCGGCATCGTCGTCTCTCGCTGCCGTTTTGATCACTCGGAGTCATACGCGCAGAATATGTATCCGCAGTGGCCTGCAAATTACATTATTCTCCTGGATCCATTCCTGACAGTCCACCACCGCCCAACACAATACGTCCCGGTCCTCGTCGCACATTGCAAAGTCGTTTCTGTTGTCAGCCGCATATCCCACATGGGCTATACTGCGTCGACGTCGTCCGTTGTAACCGAGCGACGGGGAAGTGTGGGTCGTTGCCTTCAGATGTTGGGCCGGGCTCGTACCCAGCACTGCTCGTCGATGGTTCGCAAGAATCGGACCACTACGCGCGATCCCTTTGCCTGCAGCCCATCCGCGATCCGTTTGCCTCCATGGCCCTTCGCCTCGACCACCGCCCGAGAAATCATCCCAAGAAATCAGGAGCACGCGTCCTCCCTGCTCTTTCCGTCGATTTTCACAACACACATACCGTCCTTGACTACCCCATTCCTTTCCATGGTCACGACCACCACTGTCCTCGGCACTCCCCGCGCGTTCTCCACAACCAGCCCACCCAGCGGATGATTTAGATGAGGCCGGGCGACGCGACGACGAATCAGAGGACTCGCGGTACCATTACACCAGCGCCTCTCCGCCTCTTCCCGTACAAATGAAACACAGTACGCGCGACCTCTCGTCTGGTCGTGCTGGTAACGGTATCGTTCTTCCTCGGAACCGGGGCGTCGATTTGCCATCGACGGTTCGACCCATATTCATGGTGGGTCGTTTGCACGGCCAGTCCACAGCATAGCGTATTGAGCAGCGCAGGTACAACTCCGTAAGACGGAGCGTCTACCCCGTCGACAGTGGGTCCGGCCCACGATCACCACCCACTACCGGGAGTAGGTCGACCACACCTCGCACATATTCGTTCCGCCCCTTTCGCTTCTCCGCAGACGAAGGAAAGATGCTCGACCTCTCGACCTCATCTTTCCCTGCCAACGCCAACGCCAACGCCAGTATCGCTCGGATGAAGCTAGGGGGAGGTGTTGCCCGTACACCCGGTCTGCTCGATATTCGATTCGCAATCTTGCGGCAGACGGGGAGGGTGGTTCCTCACGGCCAAGAGCACCTTCCAGTTCCGGCCAACGCCACACACACATGCGACAAACGACCAGCGACGCGGGCGACACTGCACAGTCGTTCACACTATCTCTATCGCGCTTCATTTGCATGCGACGCGACGAGCCCCAGTCCATTCGTGATTCCTGTAAGCGGGAACGCTGCAGGACGGTCGGGAGAAAGTAGAGGCTGCCATTGGTATTGAGCCGACGGACGCGAAGAGGGAGGGAGGGACGGGACGGGTGGCGGGCGATGGTCTCATCAACCTCGATTTTTGTGGTATGCGGATAGGGTTATTAGTAGGCATGCCGATGTGGGTGGGGAAGAGCACACAAATCCACATCATATCGGAGGACACAGTCAAGATATATCTACAGTAATCAGAGCAGCTACGATAGCAAGGGGATGTAGGACGATAGCAAGGGGATGTAGGACGATAGCAAGGGGATGTAGGACGATAGCAAGGGGATGTAGGACGATAGCAAGGGGATGTAGGATGAGAATGGTATACGAATATCGAATGTAAATGTGATTCGGTGCACACAGTGATAGCAAATGGGCTAGCGGGATAGCAGTTTCATAGCAAAGCGTGGAAAGCAAAGGCAAGGGCAATAACAAGGGGAGTTTGTGTGAGGGAGGTATATGGGCCGTCCGAGCACGAAAACGAAGTAGGCGTTCAGCGAATCGATAACGTGTATAGTGTCGGTGTCCAGACGGGCAAGCAGGCCCGCCTACCAGCGATAGAGATCCATTTCAATTCCGTCTTGCTCGTCGTCGATGGGGCGAGGCGACAAGATGGCGCGAAGCCAGCGCGGGCACCTCCACCAGTACCACGCGGGCCTAGAAGGGACTGAGCGTTGCTGAGGAATTCATCAATACAAGGGGCTCGATGAACGAAGATTGAGCCCTACCTCGACTGATTTCGATGGGCGAGAACGACAAGATAGTCTAAGAGCATCTCGCGTTGAGTCTCTACGGGGATGACTCGGGGAAGGGGGAAGGAACTGAGCCAAGGGCAAGTAGCGCCGAAGGCGTTGAGGGTAGAGATACAGAGCATTGTATTTGAGCCAAGAGTCACAGACGCGCAGCTTTCGTCTTCAGCGGAGAGGAAAGCATCCCACAGAAAATGGCGGTGGCGACAAGATGTCGTTCGCGAAAGTCCCATACATACCTGGTCATGACGATGGACGTCAGATACCGAAGACTGCGGCACGAAACGGAAGACGCACCTCACACCGACACGAGCGTCGACCCGCTGTAACGGGTGAGTGACGACGCGCGAGGAGTAGTAAGACTCGACGCACAGTGAAGCTGGATAATCGATTGTGGAAGATTGGTGTTGAGGCTGAGCGACACGGTGGACATGCCAGCTCCACCCTCTGCGTAGTCGAGTGTCGCGACGGCGGAAGAGACGCATCTACGGGTTGTCAGTCGTGCAGGACAGTGGGAGAGGACAAGAGGACACTCACTCGTCGATTATCGTGATCACGAACGCCTGGGCAAGCCTACCCTGCGCGTCAAGCAGCTCTACCAATCTCAATCTCGATTCTCCATCCGCAGTCTTCATGGAAACACTCACCCTCCGTTACGTCAACCTCCTGCTGCGCCCAAGCCCTTCGTTATTCAGCGACACATCGGTAACGACCGTTCTCCTCGCAGACATGCCCGCGAAACATCTTGGTGCGGGTGCATGGTAGACGTTGAGCCATTCGGCGGCGATGCGCTCGAGTGAAGGTCTCGCGGAGTCGCTGGTGCCAGTGAATGAAGATGGCCGTGAGAGGCAAAAGCGAATGAGACCGTCCGAAGGGCTGGGGCCGAGCAGGAGCCATCTGCTACACGCAGTCAGCAAGCATTGTCGATGTCCCCGCTGTGGACGCCTAGAATGAAAGCGCTTCAACAAGTAACGAGAAGCATCGAGAGCCGATCGGGCCGGTGTCCCCGGCCGTGACAAGGCTGTAACCTTTTCCCCTCAGCTCTCGATGTCGTCCGACCCCGCCCGCGTAGCCCAGATGCGAACCCTGCGGCTCCCCATACAATCCGACTACCTGGCAAGTCGTTCCTCCGCCGATGTTAAGCGCTTTCATTCTCGACGTCGACAGCCGAGACGTCGACAATGCTGCATTGCGGCATATGCATGGGCTCGTGTTACATAGATTGAAACCAGCTCTGCCAGGCTGCCAGCGCAGAACATCGGACTTACGAATCGCCGTGCTTGCTGCGTCGTGCGCATGTAACGAGAGAAAAACGCCGCAAATGCATCACCACCATACAAATCTAGTTGCGTTACAGACTGCTGGCACTTAGGGTACTGTTCGGATCCAATCTCGTTCTCCTTCCGACCACCATGGCCGCCCCACTGGCAATGCCATGCATCCCTCCCAACCCCGACATCTCTGGCATCGGCGTCCGTACCGCCATCTATGCGCAGAATCTGCTCTGCTTCCTGCCCGTTATCGTTCACCTGTGGGACGGGACCATCTCGGCGGACGAGCTCGACGGAATCAAGGACCAGTCGATCGGGATGCTCGCCATCGCTTTCGCTATCCTCATCTCGACCATCATTCAGGCGAAGAGCAGCGGAAACAATCCCACCATTACAAACTACCACGCTGCCATCGTTCTCGACCTGAGCTGGATCAACAACACCAGCACGTGGATCTGGTTCTTGCTCTTCGTTCACCATCGTACCCGGCGCCCGGATCTCCCCGCTTCGGCGTCATGGAAAGAATGGTACAAAATTCTTCGAGAACCACTCGTGAAGCTCTTCAAGCTCGATTCCTCCGTTAATGGACATCGTCCGCCAGGGGTTCCGCGGCCTTCGTTCCGAGCTCGCATCTCTGATGTTGCTCTCCGGCTATGGCACTTCTGCTTGAAGGAGTCTGTCCTTACGCTCGGCTCCCTACACCTCACAGTCATGGCGACCATCGGTCTGTGGCTTTGGTCGGATCCAACGCACTTTGGCACCAATGTGTCTTGCGACCCTTCTTTGACAATCATCGGACAAGGTGTACTATTCTCGTCTCGCCCGCTCCGCATCGGCTCATTGATCATGTACACTCTCATCCTTCTTCCGGGGTTAAATCTCCTTCCCCCATTCATCTTCTTCCTTGTGCTGCACATTGGCTATAATATGCTTCGACCCACTTTGACTTCCCTTTCTACATTTGACGAAGCCGAAGCGGAAGAAGTCGAAGCCGCATCCCATGAAGCCGAAGCTGGTTCTGACGAAGGCGAAGCTGGTTCCGACGAAGGCGAAGCCAAGCCTCTTCAGCGGAAAGGGCCTGCTCATACGCATATCCTTGTTGCCGGTCTGGTGTTCCTTGTCGCTTTCAATGTCATCTTTATATTTGACATCGAGAGGACGCTTCGACATAACAAGGGCAACCAGCTGGCCGAGGATGATGAGTGGGGTTTTGGCCAAGTGCTGGCATTGCTCCTCTTGGTGGTTCCGCTCAAAGATGCATATGGCAGTTTTCAAGCCATCTGGGAGAGGCTGCGAGGAGATGAGAAACACTTCACAGAGCTGTTTCGACGGGACTGCCAGGCACAATCAATGCTGGATGAGCTCAAGGCCCTTGCCGCGGGTCGGGTCAAAATCACGGAGCTTTATGATGTCGGGAATCTTCTTCATCTTGCTGCCGCATGTGGGAAGCAAGATCTCCTGCAGTTTCTGTTGGATAGGGGTATATCGGTGGATGTGAAGGGTAAGCAAGTCATGTCATGCCTGTAACATCCAATGATGACTGTAACAGGAGATTACGGAACAGCACTGTGTGCTGCATGTGCCCATGGTAGGATTGAAGTGGTGGAGTACCTGCTGGGCTTGGATCCCCAGCCAGGATTTGGGGCTAATGGTAGATTGCTGGATCTCAGGATGATGTCAAACTGACAAGTACAGGACCATTTGGGGGACCACTTCATATTGCCGTGCTTGCAGGCCAGTTCAAAGTTGTGAACAAGCTCATTGACTCTGGGGATATGGAGGAAGCACTGAATAGCAAATGTGAGGCATGGATTCCGCGGAACAGATGACTGATAATCAAGTGTAGGGGAAGGCTTTGGAACGGCAGGGGAACTATGTAGGTTCCAGTGGAAAAAGCAAATTGTGCAGAGGAAAGAGGTGAGGACCTACAGTATGATTGATCATGTCCGTTGGTGCTTACCACATCTGCATCCCAGGATGTGAGGGGTTCCTCTTTCTGCGTGCCATGTACTCACCATGCCTCCTTTTCTCCCCTCTGCCAGGATGTGAGTGGTTCCTCTTTCTGCACATGGCACACTCACTGCACCTCCTTTTCTCCCCTCTGCCAGCCTGTGAGTGGTTCCTGTTTCTGCATGCCGCATGCTCACTGTAGCTCCTTTTCTCCCCTCTGCCAGCCTGTGAGTGGTTCCTCTTTCTGCACGCCGCATGCTCACTGCACCTCCTTTTCTCCCCTCTGCCAGCCTGTGAGTGGTTCCTCTTTCTGCACGCCGCACGCTCACTGCACCTCCTTTTCTCCCCTCTGCCAGCCTGTGAGTGGTTCCTCTTTCTGCACGCCGCACGCTCACTGCACCTCCTTTTCTCCCCTCTGCCAGCCTGTGAGTGGTTCCTCTTTCTGCACGCCGCATGCTCACTGTAACTCCTTTTCTCCCTCTGCCAGTCTGTGAGTGGTTCCTCTTTCTGCACGCCGCACGCTCACTGTAACTCCTTTTCTCCCCTCTGCCAGCCTGTGAGTGGTTCCTCTTTCTGCACGCCGCACACTCACTGCACCTTCTTTTCTCCCCTCTGCCAGCCTGTGAGTGGTTCCTCTTTCTGCACGCCGCACACTCACTGCACCTCCTTTTCTCCCCTCTGCCAGCCTGTGAGTGGTTCCTCTTTCTGCACACTGCACACTCACTGCACCTCCTTTTCTCCCCTCTGCCAGCGTGTAAGTGGTTCCGCTTTCTGCACGTCGCACACTCACTGCACCTCTCTTTCTCCCCTCCGCCAGTATGTGAGTGGTTCCTCTTTCTGCACGTCGCACACTCACTGCACCTCTCTTTCTCCCCTCTGCCAGGATGTGAGTGGTTCTGCTTTCTGCACGTCACACGCTCACTTTGCCTCCTTTTCTCCCCTCTGCCAGGATGTGAGTGGTTCCTCTTTCTGCACGCCGCACACTCACTGCACCTTCTTTTCTCCCCTCTGCCAGCAAGTGAGTGGTTCCTGTTTCTGCACACTGCACACTCACTGCACCTCCTTTTCTCCCCTCTGCCAGCGTGTGAGTGGTTCCTGTTTCTGCACGCTGCATACTCACTCCACCTTCTTTTCTCCCCTCTGCCAGGAAGTGAGCGGTTCCTCTTTCTGCACGCTGCACACTCACTGCACCTCCTTTTCTCCCCTCTGCCAGCGTGTAAGTGGTTCCTCTTTCTGCATGGCGCACACTCACTGCACCTCTCTTTCTCCCCTCCGCCAGTATGTGAGTGGTTCTGCTTTCTGCATGCTGCACACTCACTCCACCTTCTTTTCTCCCCTCTGCCAGGAAGTGAGTGGTTCCTTTTTCTGCACGCTGCACACTCACTCCACCTTCTTTTCTCCCCTCTGCCAGGAAGTGAGTGGTTCCTCTTTCTGCACGCTGCACACTCACTCCACCTCCTTTTCTCCCCTCTGCCAGGAAGTGAGTGGTTCCTCTTTCTGCACACTGCACACTCACTGCACCTCCTTTTCTCCCCTCTGCCAGCGTGTGAGTGGTTCCTCTTTCTACATGCTGCACACTCACTGCACCTCCTTTTCTTCCCTCTGCCAGCGTGTGAGTGATTCCTCTTTCTGCACGCTGCACACTCACTGCAGCTCCTTTTCTCCCCTCAACCAGCATGTGAGTGGTTCCTCTTTCTGCGCATTGTACACTCACTGCACCTCTCTTTCTCCCTCCGCCAGTATGTGAGTGGTTCCGCTTCCTGCACATTGCATGCTCACTCCGCCTCCCTTTCTCCCCTTGGCCAGCTCGTGAGTGGTTCCTCTTTCTGCACGTTGCACGCTCACTGCACCTCCTTTTCTCCCCTCTGCCAGGAAGTGAGTGGTTCCTCTTTCTGCACGTTGCACGCTCACTGCACCTCCTTTTCTCCCCTCTGCCAGCTCGTGAGTGGTTCCTCTTTCTGCATGCCGCATGCTCACTCTCCCTCCTTTTCTCCCCTCTGCCAGCATGTGAGTGCTAGTCCATTACCTGCTCCCCCAGCAATAGTTAGCTGATTCTTCCGATAGCTTTCAGTAAGTGAAATTCAGTTGTATGATCTACAGCTTTTAACATTCCACCAGCGGGTAGGTGCTGTCAGTTGCTTCACTAGGGAAACATAATCTCTTCAGAAACATGAGGAACTGCAGGCACTTATCGCCCGTGACAAACCGGCGACAGCTTAAAATTAATTTTGAGGAATCTTCAATCCCCTAAGGTATGCATCCATCTTGTTAACCTGATAGCGAGTAACAGCCAGTTGCTGCTACTAGTGAACAGGATTCTTGGCGCTATTTTCAAAGATTGGATGGTCCTTTACCAGAAGCATGCCATAAGCATATGGCCAGAAATACAGCATGTTTTGAAAGTGCTTGCGGTTGTTGCTCTCCTTGTATATATTCGCAGTCAAATTGGTGTCGATAGCTTACAACTCGTGGTGACACATGTTATATATAGCAAAAGCAATATGCATGTGGGTTAACCTGAAGTGAAGAAAACAAGACAAACTGGCCTCCCGGCAATAGTTCCAAGTCCATTTTCAAAAGAAGGTCAAGATGTAGTCATTGGAGGACACACTGCTGCTAGGAATCTGAAACATGCAACTGGTATAATGGATTTCCTACTAGTGTTCCACTCTTTGACCAGGTTGGTCCATTGAGAAACATGTGTTGCGGTTTCACACTTATTCAACAGCAATAGCCCGAGTTTGAGTGGGATTTCCTCTTCTTTTACACTGCTAGCCGGGCCTAGCCCCATGGGAAAAGCAAGATAAAGAAACTTAAAAAAGCGGACGACTCAAACACTAGGTCCCCATTGACAAGTCCATTTCGAACAATACCAGGGCTGCTCAGCACAGAGCGTCTGGGGTTCTATTTACACTTTAGGCTTGCAGATCTACAGCGACATAGGCTGTATTTAGCATCAACGGTGAACTGAAGATAGAGAATGAGAACTGCGATTTTACCCAAGATTTGGAGCTTGAAATCATGGTATTGCTTGCGAAAATGTGGTTGCATATCGTGCTGCTTCTTGGATTTGTACACGTCTGAGGCAGTTACGGCTACAGCTACAGAGAGCAACGAACAGAGCGTCATTGAAGTCCGACTCTGTAATGGATTAGGGTAGTTTTAGGGTGAATGAAAGACAAGCTGGAGCTCAAGTTGGAAAGGTTGGGTTCAAATACTGGAACTCCTTCAAATCAGTAAGGAAACGTCGACAGAATACTTCCGCAATCCTGAGCCAGTGTATAAGCGTGGCGAAGGATTGATGGCAGCGTTGGCTAAAGGATCTTAATCTCTCTAGCTTAGCTTGCCAATGCGATGAGTCAAGCGATAGCATTGAGTGATCACACAGTTGTATCGAGGCGGAGTAGCCTGAATGAGTTGCAGTTGAGCAGTAGTTGGATTGGGCAAGTGTAGTAGGGTCCTGAGCATGGCCTCAGACTGCCGTTTATATACGTAGACTACGAGTCATCGCAGCGCGGTGCCGCACTGGAGATTATTCTGGAATCGCACCAGTTGATGTTGACTCGAGAAGGCTGTGATGCCCGAAGCCAGCCCGAGGATGCGATATCCATAGCAGACTCCGGAGCCGGGAGAGCAGAGAAATGGCACTGGGCAAGCACGCTATCAAGTCGTTGCCGATGCCCCAGAATGCCGCTGGGCGGGGGTAGTGCTTGCGATCTCAGATTATCAAAGTAGAAAAAGAAAACCTTTGAGAACAGTCATGGTCCCAACTCCGTTTCGAACGGAACCCGGAACCGCTGAGACTGACCCAGCCAACATGCAACATGAATGGGCCGAGGCACTAGACTGCCGATTGGGATTTCCTGTGGATGTTAATAGAACAGACCAGATCCGCAGCTGCCGAGTGTTGGACCCTGCCACTGTTGGTCACGAGTGCAAACTGCCCTGTAGATTCAGACCTACGAGAAAAAATCCAAACAAAGGAAAATAATCCTCCGCTCCCAGTAAGGATCCCAGCTCCGCGTCGAACGGAAGTTCCCAACGAGACTTTTTCCTCGTTGACGTAAATTGCGTGGGAGGCACTACTGGCCAAGGGGATTACCAGCATGCTGCTGGGCAGAATAATAGTACGTTGCATTGAATTCAGATCATATGATCACCGCAATAATTTAAAATCAATGCAGACGCAATCATTCGGCCAGAAGACCATAGAACGGCAGCAAGAACCAAGAACCAAGTACCCAAAGAGTTACAGTGCCAGTGGGGTGAGCGCACTGCGCACAAGGAAAACAAGGGTTGCAGCGGATGAATTAATATTGGTCAGATGCGGAGGACAATGGTGTGCTGCAGCCAGAACTAGGACTGCGACAGAAAAAAGAAACGCTCCCTCTAGATTTTGTGACATCCCAACTCCGCGTCGAACGTAGCGTCGAACGTAGCCTGAGATCTTGTTGTTGAGTACTCGACAGTTTGTGCTCGCCGCACTGGCAGTGTCTACTTCAAGTTCTTGGATTTCCAGTTGGCTATGTCGAGTCATTGAGTCATTGACGACAAAGAGGAAAGCACTTTAGAGAATAACGAGGTGCTGTTCGCGGAGGTCCCATACCTGGCCATGAGATGCTGAATACTGCGGCCACGAAGACACCGACACGAGTGTACGCCTGGCACCTGCGGTGGATACTATTCGGATGCCAGTGGTCGGGAAGAGGAAGAGTCACCGGCTTGTCCGAGAGTCACATAAGTCCGATCAGCCGTTGTCAAGGCTGTTACTTTAACCGCGTGCTTGCCCCACGCCACACGGTCGCTTCGTTTTCGTCTCCGCCACCATGGCCAACCTCAGCGCCGCCCGCATAGAAAAGATGTTCCGCCAGCTGCCCAACGTCGACGCCTCCCAGATTCGTGGCAACGTCTCCGCCGAGCAAAACCAGATTAACGCCAACATATTCGCGTTCTACGTCTCTGGCAAGGGCGGGCCACGCCGATACAGAATCCATTCGGGAAGGGTGTGGGGTTACGGAGATGAGTGTAACCAAGGATGGCGCGGTGGGGCGGTTGGAGATTGAGGTCGTCGAGGGTGCGATCTCTGCTCTTCGGCTTACGGCTTGTGAAGCGAGCTGACGGATTGACACAGATATGTGCAATGTTTTTGGGACGATGCATGGCGCCTGTGGAGCCTACCTCATTGACCAGTGCGTGTCCAGCTTCTCTGAATTCTTCAAGTTCCTGGTGCTAAATCTCTCTCTCCATCTCCAAGTGCTACAATCGGCACGATGGTTCTGTACGGACGCGTGGCAGGCTTCGACGGGGCGTCTCGACCTCGATGAACATCAACTGGCACCGCACCGCACCGCAAACCTGTGCGTGTCATCGTCTTCATCCCGCTATCATCGCACCAGCCCAGACCCTGACCCTGATTCCATTTCCTTCCTTTCCCAGCGGCGACTCACTCGAGATCTACACCCAGACCGTGCACTTTGACCACCGCTCACGCATGGTCCGCTGCGAAATCCGCGACAAGGAGACCCGGCGTCTGCTCGTATCCGGCACGAACTCGTTCCTCAACGGCGGCGCCTCGACGGCGGACTTTCCTCGAGGTTCATCTCAACCATCTTCACCCGCTCGCCGATACTCTTCCCAAACGCATTCTCCATGATCCCTCCCTTGATGAAGAACGAGAAAATGCCTGCGATGAGCTCTTTTTCACTCAACGCGGGGTTGCCCCGGATCTGGGACGCGTATTCGGCGGGTGGGATACGCAGCATCTTGGCGAGTCGCGAGGTGTGGTCTCCATTGCGGGAGCGGTCGACGGGTTTGGATTTGGCGGGCACAGACGACGAGGTTGACGGGGACATGCTGGCAGCACCCCCGACGCCAGCATCGCGTAGCTATAAGCTCGTTCAGAACACTACTCGGAGATGGTAGTCGTTGATAGACGTCGTTGTGGACGATGGATAACAGTGGCATTCGTCCGTACATCTCGAATCCTAGCCTAGAAGACGCCGATTTGAAGCATCGACGGTTAGTTAGAAGCACGCATGGTAGTTTGGAAAGGAATTCTAAACTCCGCTCGAAAATATCGACGGCCATCAACCGTGACAGATGGCCGAGTCACAACTCTAGATCCTGCTCCCTTCGCCCATGTCCTCGCAATGGCATTCGATGCGGCTGGCAACAACCATCGGTCCTTGTCCGTAGGTTAGTCTGTGTTTACCCTTTGAACTCCACGAATCATCAATTCGCAGGCCGCGCTAGCGCCAAACGACCAACGACCAATACTTAACGCAGCTCTCTGCGTCTTGAACTGGTCCGGGGGCAGCTAGCTTACTGGGCAGACGCCTTAAGTGCCCGGTTCACATACATTGGCTGGTCTGTATCTGCGATGTAACGAGTACTGTATACCGCATTCCGTACGTCCTCGTACTTCCTTTTTCTTTTCTTTTCACTGCGCTGACGGACCTGAGCAGCCTCAGGCCGGTGTCCAGCTAGAACCCGACGCCTCTCAAGAAGCCTCTTTTCCTCCGGCTTTTGTGCGTCGACATCGATATTCTCCAGGTTCTTTTCGCTCACAAATTGATCTAGTCTACGATGTCGTCCGCTACTCCCTTTTCACGACGACGTCCATTCAAATCCCATCTCTCGTCGGAGGAACATCGCCATCGCACCCACCATCTCGAGCCACTCACCATCCAGACGGTACTCGAGCCCGTCTTGCTGCCGCAGGTCACTTCCGAGTCATCGACTTGAGCTTCGGTCATGTCTGCGGTGAGTGCTCTGTGTCTTTGGCTCTGGCCCTCCAGAGAACCGCACTAATCCGCGCATTTAGTGATTCAGACACGTTGCGCCCAACCTGACCCACCAACAACCTCCGTTGAGTGCGCAGTCAGCCTACAGATCTTGAGCAATGTGTAGAGGAAGGAGTCGACATGGACAGTTGACGCAGATGATCAGCCTGGTACTTCGATACAACACCGTAACTGCTCCTCCCCTGCCCCGATATCGATATTCGGATCCCGGTTCTCAATCCACTCCCATACCAGCCCAGACACCAGACACGAGTTCGATGCTTCAGCGCCAGCTGTCATGGGGTCCTCCAACGACCGCTGGCACATCTTCCCGTCATCGTCATTTCCCTCGCTGTCGCCGTCTGGATGACTCGGAGTCGTCCGCGCAGACTATCCCCCGTCGTGTGCAAATCACCTTATTCTCGGGACCCCTTCGACCAATGCCACCTCCCTATCCGCAATAAGCTTATGTACCCTCGGTCTTCGGCAGGACAACTGCGCGCATTGGTTTCTGTTGTCAGCTGCATATCTGACTCCCACGAAGGGGCTACTAGGTCGACGTCGTCCGTTGCAACTGAGCGACGGGAAATAGTGAGGGTCGTCGCCTTGAGCTGGTGGTCATAGCCCTGCACGCCAGAAAAAGAATCGTCCAACTCCGCGCGATCCGTCGCCTCCATTCGACTCGACAATTTTCTCCAAGCAATATGGCGCACATCGATTAGTACACTGCCCCATTCCTCTCCATGGTCACGACCACGACTACCACTGTCCTTGGCCCTCCGCCCGCGTTCTCCACAACGAGCCCCCCCAGCGGATGATTCGGATGAGGCCGGGCGACGACGATTCAGAGTCACAACGTCCAGACTCCAGAGGACTTGCGGTGCCATTACACCAGCGCCTTTCCGCCTCTTCCCGTACCAACCGAAGACAGACGCGAGACCTTTCGTCTGGTCGTGCTGGTAACGGTACCGTTCTTCCTCGGACCCAGGGCGTCGATTTGCCTTCGACCCATATTCATGGTGGGTCCTACACGGCCAGTCACAGCATAGTGTATTGAGCAGCACAGGTACAAATCCGTAGGACGGAGCGTCTACCCCCCGTCGGCCGCGGGTCCGGCTCGTGATCACCACCCACTACCAGGAGTAGGACCACCACACCTCGCACATTCGTTCCGCCGCTTCCGCTTCTCCGCTGACGAAGGAAATATGCTCGACCTCTCGACCTCTCGACCTCATCTTTCCCTGCCAACGCCAACGCCAACGCCAACGTCAGTATCGCTCGGATGAAGCTCAGGGGAGGTGTTGCCCGTACGCCCGGTCTGCTCGATATTCGATTCGCAATCTTGCGACAGACGGGGGCGGGTATTTCGTCACGGTCGAGGGCACCTTCCAGTTCCGGCCAACGACCACACACACGCGCGACAAACGACAAACGACCGTCGAGGGCGGCGTACACGATCCTTCGCGCTATCTCTATCGCGCTTTATTTGCATTCGATGATTCCACGCGGTCGGGAGAAAGTGAGGGTTGCCACTGGTATTGAGGCGACGGATGCGAAGAGGGAGGGAGGGACGGGATGGGACGGCGGGCGATGTTCTCATCGACCTCGATTCTGATCGTGGTATGTGGATAGGGTTATTGGTAGGGGCATGCCTATGTGGGTGGGGAACTTCGAGGGGAAGAGCACACAAATCTACGTCAAGGTATATCTACTTACATTAATCGATAGCAAGCGGATGTAGTACAAGAATGGTATACGAATATCGAATGTAAATGCGATTCGGTGCACACAAGGAGCAAATAGGATAGCAACTTCATAGCAAAGACGTTGAAAGCAAGGGCAATGACAAAGTGAGTTTGTGGGGCCGTCCGAGCATGAAAACGAAGTAGGGGGTGGTCGAAATCGATAACGTAGGCGGGCAAGCCGGCCCGCCTACCAGCGATAGAGATCCATTTCAATTCCGTCTTGCTCGTCGTCGATCGGGCGAGGCGAGAAGATGGCGCGAAGCCAGCGCGGGCACCTCCACCAGTACCAAGCGGGCCTGGAAGGGACTGAGCGCTGCTGAGGAATTCATAAAATACAAGGGGGCCGGGGCTCAATGAAGCAAGATTGAGCGCTACTTTGACTTATTTCGATGGGCGAGAACGAAAAGATAGAGCATCTCGCGTTGAATCTCTACGAGGATGGAAAGGGGAAGGAACTGAGCCAAGGGCAAGTAGCGCCGAAGGCGTTGAGGGTAGAGATACAGAGCATTGTGTTTGAGCCAAGAGTCACAGACGCGCAGCTTTCGTCTTCAGCGGAGAGGAAAGCATCCCGCAGAAAATGGCGGTGCCGACGAGGTGCTGTTCGCGAAGGTCCCATACCTGGCCATGATGGGGTACGTCAGATACTGAAGACTGCGGCACGAAGAACGGAAGACGCACCTCACACCGACACGACTGGATTCCGCCCGCGGCCGCCATCGTGCTCATGAATCGCAGTGTCGACCCGCTGCAAAGCGTGAGACGCGCGAGTAGCAAGAACTCGACGCACAGAGAAGCGGGATTATGGAAGGTGGTGTTGAAACTTGAGGCTGAGCAAGAGGGTGGACAGGCCAGCTCCGCCCTCAGCGTATCGAGTGTTGCGACGGCGGAAGAGACACATCTACGGTTATTAGTTTTGCAGTGCAAGGGGTCAAGAGGACACCCACTCGTCGATTATTGTGATCACGAACGCCTGGGCAAGCCTACCCTGGCCGTCGAGCAGCTCTACCAATCTCAATCTCGATTCTCCTTCCGCAGTCTTCACGGAAACACTCTCCGTAACGTCGATCTCGCTAACCAGCGTCAACCTCCGGCTGCGCCTCAGCCCCTCGTTATCCAGCGTTCTCCTCGCAGACATGCCCGCGAAACATCTCTGAGTCGGTGCGGGTGCATGGTAGACGTTGAGCCATTTGACGGCCATGGCTTTCACGTCCGTCGGGGCGGTGCCCGCGATGCGCTCGAGGTAGTCGGAGGGTATGGGCAGCCGTAGGGTTCGTAGCATCTGGGCTATGCGCGGTGTGAGCTGCCAGTGTGCTGTCCCGTGTCACAGATGTCCGAGTCGCTTTTCCCCAGCGACCTTCCAGTTCCTCAATCCTGGATCCAGTCGTTCCTCCGCCGATTTTTAAGTGCTTCCATTCAGGAAGTCCTGATTGCGGCCTAAGTACAGCTGCGATGCACGCCAAGTGCCTCATGGCATGCACGACTTTCAGTGTATAGAAAGGTGCAACCGACTACTGGCTGGCACTTCGGATCCAATCTCGCTCTCCTGCGACCACCATGGCCACCCTGGTCCCATGCATCCCTCCCAACCCCGACATTTCTGGCATCGGCGTCCGTACCGCCATCTATGCGCAGAATCTGCTCTGCTTCCTGCCCGTCATCGTTCATCTGTCGGACGGGACCATCTCCGCGGACGAGCTCGACGGAATCAAGGACCAGTCAATCGGGATGCTCGCCATTGCTTTCGCCATCCTCATCTCGACCATCATTCAGGCGAAGAGCAGCGGAAACAATCCCACCATTACAAACTACCACGCCGCCATCGTTCTCGACCTGAGCTGGATCAACAACACCAGCACTTGGATCTGGTTCCTGCTCTTTGTTCACCATCGTACCCAGCGCCAGGATCTGCCAGCTTCTGCATCATGGAAAGAATGGTACAAAATCCTGCGAGAACCGCTTGTGAAGCTCTTCAAGCGCGAGTCCTCGGTTAATAGACTTCGGATGCGCCGGGTTCCCCGTACTGTCATGCCGTTTCGGGCTCGTGTCTCTAATGTCGCTCTCCGGCTATGGGACTTCTACTCGAAGGAGTCTGTTCTTACGCTCGGCTCCCTACACCTCACAGTCATGGCGACCATCGGTCTGTGGCTTTGGTCGGATCCGAAACACTTTGGCACCAGCGTGGAATGCGACCCTGCTTTGACGATCATCGGACAAGGTGTACCGCTCTCGTCTCGTCCGCTCCGCATCGGCTCGCTGATCATGTACACTCTCGTCCTTTTCCCGGGGTTGAATCTCCTTCCCCCGTTCATCTTCTTCCTTGCACTGCACATTGGCTATAACAAGCTCCGACGCACGCTCAATTCCCTTTTCACATCCGACAAAGGCCAAACCATGCCTCATGAACTAAAAGTGCCTGCTCGCACCGATCTTCTTGTTGCCTCTCTGGTGTTCCTTGTGGCGTTCAATGTCATATTTATATTCGACATCGAGAGGACGCTTCAACGTAACAAGGGCAACCAGCTGGCCGAGGATGACGAGTGGGGTTTTGGCCAAGTGCTGGCATTGCTCCTCTTGGTGGTTCCGCTCAAAGATGCATATGGCAGTTTTCAAACCATCTGGGAGAAGCTGCAAGGAGATGAGAAACGGTTCACAGAGCTGTTTCGGCGGGACTGCCAGTCACAATCAATCCTGGATGAGCTCAAGGCCCTTGATGCTGGGAGTCGGGTCATAATCACAGCCCTTGATGGTGTCGGGGATCTTCTCCATCTTGCTGCAGCATGTGGGAAGCAAGATCTTGTGCAGTTCCTGTTAGATAGGGGTATATCTGTGGATGCAAAGGGTGAGCAAGCCATGTCATGCCTGTAACATACAATGATGACTGTAACAGGAGATTACGGGACCGCACTGTGTGCCGCATTTGCCCATGGCAGAAATGAAATGATAGAGTATCTGCTGGGCTTGGATCCCCAGCCAGGATTTGGGCCTGATGGTAGGTTGCTGCTCAGGATGATGTCAAACTGACAAATACAGGACCATTTGGGGGACCACTTCATATTGCCGTGCTTGCGGGCCAGTTCAAAACTGTGAACAAGTTCATTGATGCTGGGAATGGGCAGGAAGCACGAAAGAGCGAATGTGAGGCATGGATTCCGTGGAACAGATGACTGATAATCAGGTGAAGGGAAAGGCTTTGGAACCGCGGAGGAACTATGTAGGTGGGAGTGGAAAAAGGGAATTGTGGAGATGAAAGAGGTGAGGACCTATTAATCATGTCCCCTGGTGCTTACCACATCTGCATCCCAGGATGTGGGTGGTTCCTCTTTTTGCATGCCACATACTCACCATGCCTCCTTTTCTCCCCTCTGCCAGCGTGTGAGTGGTTATTCTTTCTGCATGCCACATGCTCACCTTACTTCCCTTGGCCAGGCGGTGAGTGGTTCCTCGTTCTGTGTGCCACACACTCACCTTACCTTCTGCTGCCAGATGGTGAGTGGTTCCTCTTTCTGCATGCTGCATGCTCACTGCACCTCCCTTTCTCCCTTCTGCCAGCGTGTGAGTGGTTCCTCTTTCTTCATGCCACATGCTCACTGCCCTCCTTTTCTCCCTCAACCAGTTGGTGAGTGGTTCCTTTTTCTTCACGCTGAACGCTCACTGCTCCTCCTTTTCTCCCTTCTGCTAGCACGTGAGTGGTTCCTCTTTCTGCATGCTGTATGCTCACTGCACCTCCCTTTCTCCCCTCTGCCAGATGGTGAGTGGTTCCTCTGTCTTCATGTTGCACGCTCACCTTACTTCCCTCGGCCAGGCTGTGAGTGGTTCCTCTTTCTGCATGCCGCATGCACACTGCCCCTCCTTTTCTCCCCTCTGCCAGATGGTGAGTGGTTCCTCTTTCTGTGTGCCGCATGCTCACCACACCTCCCTTTCTCCCCTCTGCCAGCGTGTGAGTGGTTCCTCTTTCTTCATGCCGCATGCTCACTGCCCCTCCTTTTCTCCCTCAACCAGCTCGTGAGTGGTTCCTTTTTCTTCATGCTGTATGCTCACTGCCCCTCCTTTTCTCCCTTCTGCCAGCGTGTGAGTGGTTCCTCTTTCTGCATGCCACATGCTCACTGCACCTCCCTTTCTCCTCTGTGCCAGCTCGTGAGTGGTTCCTCTTTCTTCACGTTGCACGCTCACTGCACCTCCCTTTCTCCCCTCTGCCAGGATGTGAGTGGTTCCTCTTTCTGCACGTTGCATGCTCACTGCCCCTCCCTTTCTTGCTTCTGCCAGGATGTGAGTGGTTCCTCTTTCTGCATGCTGAATGCTCACTGCCCCTCCTTTTCTCCCTTCTGCTAGGCTGTGAGTGGTTCCTCTTTCTGCATGCTGCATGCTCACTGCAGCTCCTTATCTCTCCTCTGCCAGGATGTGAGTGGTTCCTTTTTCTTCATGCTGTCTGCTCACTGCCCCTCCTTTTCTCCCCTCGGCCAGCGCGTGAGTGGTTCCTCTTTCTGCACGTTGCATGCTCACTGCACCTCCCTTTCTCCCCCTCTGCCAGCATGTGAGTGGTTCCTCTTTCTTCCTGCCGCACACTCACTGCACCTCCCTTTCTCTCTGCCAGATGGTGAGTGGTTCCTCTTTCCATGGGCTGCATGCTCACTGCACCTCCCTTTCTCCCCTCTGCCAGCGTGTGAGTGGTTCCTCTTTCTTTCTGCCGCATGCTCACCGTACCTCCTGTTCTCCTCTCTGTCAGCTGGTGAGTGGTTCCTCTTTCTTCATGCTGCATGCTCACTGCCCCTCCTTTTCTCCCTTCTGCCAGCGCGTGAGTGGTTCCTCTTCCTGCATGCCGCACACTCACTGCAGCTCCTTATCTCTCCTCTGCCAGGATGTGAGTGGTTCCTTTTTCTTCATGCTGTACGCTCACTGCCCCTCCTTTTCTCCCCTCTGCCAGCGTGTGAGTGGTTCCTCTTTCTTCATGCAACATGCTCACTGCGCCTCCCTTTCTCTCCTCTGCCAGGATGTGAGTGGTTCCTCTTTCTGCATGCCCCATGCTCACTGCAGCTCCTTATCTCTCCTCTGCCAGGATGTGAGTGGTTCCTTTTTCTTCATGCCGTACGCTCACTGCCCCTCCTTTTCTCCCCTCTGCCAGCGCGTGAGTGGTTCCTGTTTCTGCATGCCGCATGCTCATCGCACCTCCCGTTCTCCCCTCTGCCAGCGTGTGAGTGGTTCCTCTTTCTTCATGCCACCTGCTCACTGCCCCTCCCTTTCTCCCCTCTGCCAGGATGTGAGCAGTTCATTTTTCTTCATGCTGTATACTCACCGCTCCTCCTTTTCTTCCTTCTTCCAGCGCGTGAGTGGTTCCTCTTTCTGCGTGCCGCATGCTCACCGCACCTCCCTTTCTCCCCTCTGCCAGCGTGTGAGTGGTTCCTCTTTCTTCATGCCACATGCTCACTGCCCCTCCCTTTCTCCCTTCTGCCAGGATGTGAGTGCTTCCTCTTTCTGCATGCCACCTGCTCACTGCCCCTCCTTTTCTCCCCTCTGGCAGCAAGTGAGTGGTTGTCTATTACTTGCCCCCAGCGATAGTTAGCTCATTCTTCTGATAGCTTTTAGTACGTGAACTTTGGTTGGATGAGCTACAGTTTTATAACATTCTACCAGCAGGTATGTGCTGTCAGTTGCTTCACTGGGGAAACATAATCTCTTCAGAAATATGACGAACTGCAGGCACTTATCGCCCGCGACACACCGGAGACAGCTTAAAATCAGTTCCCAGGAATCTTCAATCCTCTAATGTATGCATCCATCTTCTTAACCTGACAGACAGTAACAGCCAGTTGCTGCTAAACAGGATTCTTCATGCTATTTTCGAAGATTGGATGGTTCTTGCAGCATGCCATAAGCATATGGCCAGAGATACAGCATTGTTTTTTGAAAGTGTTTGCGGTTGTTGCACTCCATGTATATATTCCAAGTCAAATTGGTGTTGATAACTTACAACTCGTGGTGACACATGTTATAAGCAAAAGTAAAAGCAATATGCCTGAGGGTTTACCTGAACTGAACAAAACAAGACAAACTGGCCTCCAGGCAATAATAAATAGTTCCCAGTCCATTTCAGATGGAGACTGTCAAGATGTAGTGGTAGGAGGACACAATGCCGCTGGGAATCTGAAAGATGCCACTGAAATGAAACAGATCTCCTCCTAGTATTTTCTTCTACTCTCTGACCAGGTTGGTCCACCGAGCAACGTGTGTACATGTTGTGGTTTCACACTTATTTCCACAGCAATAGCCCGAGTTTGAGAGGGATTTCCTCTTCTTTTGTACTGCTGGCCCCACGGGAAAAGCAAGATAAGGAAACTTGAAAAAGCGGACAACTCAAAGACCAGTTCCCCAAGTCAGAATTCAGAGCCTGTGATCGTGTTGTGGCTTGCAAAAATGTGGTTGCATATCGTGTTCCCAACAAGACTTTTTCAATGAACTCAATTTTCGTGGGACGCACTAAACTGGCCATGGGGATTGACAGAGTGCTGCAAGGTAAAATGGTAGTACGTTACGTTGAATCAATTCAGAATAAATCAGGCCTGAGTGGACGCAGAATAAAAAATAAGGCCAGAAGATTTACTAGTAGCTGCGCCGTCGAACGGCAGCAGAACCAAGAACCAAATACCCAAAGAGTTACAGTGTGAGTGGGGTGAGCGCACAAGACAATGATTGTCGCGCAGGATGAATTGGTCAGATGCGTAGGACAAGGGTGTGTTGCGACCAGAACTTGGAGTCTAGGACTGCAACAGAAAAGAAAAAACTCTCCCTCTTGTGACATCCCAACTCCGCGTCGAACGTAGCCTGAGATCGTGTTGTTCAGTGTTTGTACTTGACATTGTCCTAGTGCCAGTGTCTGCTTCAAGTTCTTGGATTTGGATATGACGGTCAAGATTTTCGATGAGCGAGTCAGAGCGACAAAGAGGAAAGCACTGGGAGAATAAGTACGCGGTAGCGACGAGGTACTGTTCGCGGAGGTCCCATACCTGGCCATATGAGATGCTGAGGACTGCGGCCACGAAGACACCGACACGAGTGTACCCTTGGCACCTGTGGTGGAATCAGATGGATATTTGGATGGTCGGGAAGAGGAAGAGTCACCGGCTTGTCCGAGAGAGATTCACATAAGTCTGATCAGCCGTTATCAAGGCTGTTACTTTAACCGCGTGCTTCCATGCCCCACGCCACAAGGTCTCTTCGTTTTCGTCTCCGCCACCATGGCCAACCTCAGCGCTGCCCGCATAGAAAAGATGTTCCGCTAGCTGCCCAACGTCGACACTTTCCATATTTGTGGCAACGTCTCCACCGAGGAAAACCAGATTAATGCCAACATATTCGCGTTCTACGTCTCTGGCAAGGGCGGGCCCACGCCGCTACAGAATCCATTCGGGAAGTGTGGGGGAGCATTTGAATATTACGGAGATGAGTGCAACGAAGGAGGGCGTGGTGGGGCGGTTGGAGATTGAGGTCGTCGAGGGTGCAATTTCTGCTCTTCGGCCTACGGCTTGTGAAGTGAGCTGACGAATTGACACAGATATGTGCAATGTTTTTGGGACGATGCATGGCGCCTGTGGAGCCTACCTCATCGACCAGTGCATGTCCAGCTTCTCTGAGTTCATCCTGGTGCTAAATCTCTCTCTCTCTCCAAGTGCTACAATCGGCACTATGGTTCTGTACGGACGCATGGCAGGCTTCGACGGGCGGGGCGTCTCGACAGCGATTGGAGGAGGTATGGGAGGAGGAAGATAGCGCTCCCCTGGAACCCGGAGATCGTATTTTTGTCACCCGGATATACCCTACGGAAGTGGGGTCCAAAATGCCAAGAACCCGCTTTGACATTCGGGTGATGCAGAACATTGCGACCAAGCTAGCGGCGGCCGCTTATGCAATGCAAGGGGAGAAAACCCTAGAGGAGCTGGTACCCGAAGAATACTTGGAGGAGTTCCGATCGGTGTTCGAGAAATAAGACTTCGACAAGTTACCAGAGCGGCGCAAATGGGATCACACGATCGAGCTGAAAGAGGGGGCGGAGCCAGTACGAGGTCGCTGCATACCGCTGTCCGCGGTGGAGCAGGGCGAGCTGGACGCGTTTATCAAGGAACACCTGGAAACCAGCCGGATTCGACCCTCAAAATTGCCGTTCGCATCGCCCTTCTTCTTTGTGAAGAAGAAGGATGGAAAGCTGAGGCCGGTCCAGGATTATCGCAAGCTAAACGACCTGACCGTGAAGAACGCATACCCCATCCCACTCATTTCAGACATCATGCACAAGGTGCGACATGCACGCTACTTCACGACACTGGATGTCCGTTGGGGATACAACAATATCCGAATCAAGGATGGAGACGAAGCAAAGGCCGCGTTTATTACAAGCCGCGGCCAGTTTGAACCTTTGGTGATGTTTTTCAGGTTGACGAACTCGCCGGCAACATTCCAATCCATGACGAACGAAATCTTCGCCGACTTGATTGCGGAAGGCCGAGTAATCGTTTACCTGGACGACATTCTCATTTACTCGGGAACCCTTGAAGAGCACCGTGCTACGGTGAAGGCGGTCCTGAGAATCCTGCAAGAACACCAACTATTCTTGAAACCCGACAAGTGCGAATTTGAGAAGCCGGAGGTGGGATGTTTTTCAGGTTGACGAACTCGCCGGCAACATTCCAATCCATGATGAACGAAATCTTCGCCGACTTGATTGCGGAAGGCCGAGTAATCGTTTACCTGGACGACATTCTCATTTACTCGGGAACCCTTGAAGAGCACCGTGCTACGGTGAAGGCGGTCCTGAGAATCCTGCAAGAACACCAACTATTCTTGAAACCCGACAAGTGCGAATTTGAGAAGCCGGAGGTGGAGTACTTGGGGGTAATCGTCGGGAATGGACAAATCCGGATGGACCCTGTGAAGATGGAGGGAGTCAGAAATTGGCCGACGCTGGCCAACCTGAAGGAGGTGCAGAGCTTCCTCGGGTTCCTCAACTTCTACCGGCACTTCATCAAGGACTTCGGGCTGCACTCGAAACCGCTAACGCGGTTGACACGCAAGGAAGCCGAGTGGCGATGGGGCAAAGAGGAGGAGGTGGCTTTCAGAAAACTGATCGACTTGGTGACATCAGAACCCATCCTGCATTTCCCCACGGACAGGGGAGAGTGGAGGGTAGAAGCCGACTCGTCGGACTTTGCAACGGGGGCGGTTCTATCGCAAGAACAACAGGGGAAGTGGGTTCCAATTGCGTTCATGTCCAAGGCGCTCAAAGATACGGAGCGAAACTACGACATTCACGACAAAGAGATGCTCGCCATCATGAGGGCGCTGGACGAATGGAGACCCTACCTGCAGAACGGGCAGGACCAACCCTTCCAAATTTGGATGGACCACAAGAATCTGGAGTATTTTATGACAAGCAAGAAGCTGAATCGAAGACAGGCGAGATGGTCACTGGAACTTAGCGAATACAATTTCCGCCTCATTCACAAACCGGGACGTACCCAAGGCAAGACCAACGCCCTGTCACGTCGGGTCGGTCATGAAAAAGGGAAGAACGACAACATGGATATCACCCTACTCCCCGACGACCTATTCACGCGGAAGGAGGTACACGCTCGAGAACTGAACGCGCCGGATCGTGACGAGGCCGACATCATACTACGTTGGATCTGGGAATCAGAACCCGATACAGAACCTGCCATCACGGGGTTGTGGGAAAATGGGTTGAAACCAGTGGGCTGGGAGAAGCGGGACGGATTACTTCTCAAAGACGGCCTCGTTTATGTGCCATGGAACGATCAAGTCAGGAACCGGATTCTATGCCAACACCATGATACCGCATTAGCAGGACACCCTGGACAGTCGAAAACGGCAGAGCTGGTATTGCGCAACTACTGGTGGCCATCGCTAACTCGGGACGCGCGCAAATACGTGGCGGCTTGCCCAACCTGCCAGAAAACGAAGACGTTCCCAGCGAAACCGAGGGGAGAATTGGTGCCAAATCCGGTACCTACATGAATGTGGCAAAGCGTCTCAGTAGATCTCATCACTCAACTACCACCCTCACAAGGGTATAACGCGATTATGGTGGTAGTGGATCGGCTAGGCAAGGGGATCCGCCTAATGCCGTGCACAAGTGACATATCGGGAGAAGGGGTGGCGAGATTGTACTGAGACAATGTCTGGAAGGATTTTGGAATCCCGGAGCACGCAACAAGTGACTGAGGACAACAATTCGTTGGGAACTTCATGCGGGATCTAAATCAGCTTCTAGTAGAGCCGAGGATGGAGGTTCCTACGGAGGCGGCAGAAGGCTTTGTGTCCAGGATGGATCGGGTACGGTGAAAGGTGTGCTAGAGAACTAGACTATAAAACTAAACTGAGCGAAGCGAACTAACACAACTAAACCTAGACTCTGAATAGCAGGATGCTTTAAAGAGCTAGACTGAATAGTGGTTTCTGCCCCTCTACAATCCAATCCTATATCTGAGAACACTCCAAGCGAGTTCAACCCTGGGTACAGGGCCGTTTGTGGTGGGTGCAGGGTAGGTAGTTCGAGAGTTTGTTGTATTGCGCACGATAGACGTACTATTCGACGAAAACCCGGTGAAGGTTGGCCAAATACGATGTCCTCGGATGTTATAGTCGCTGCCCGACTCAATGCCAAGTCCCAAGTATCTTCCAAGTTCCTATTCAAGCTTCCAATCCAATCCCAAGTCCTAATCGGTCCCACTCACAAGTCCAAACTCTTATTCGCACGCTCCGAAACCCAACCAAAATATAAAGTCAAAGCTTTGCTATTGCTCAGCCACAACCCCAGAACGCTGCTAAACTCTAGCGGGGCAATTCCGTGAGTCCTGGCGGTACAAACTTCCCTACTTATATACTGTGAGACTACATAATCCTGATAGTGTAAAACGAGCCGTCTTGCTAATACTGTGCTTATGAATACGCTAATCCTGATCACCTGAGGCTTATTCCGCCTTAGTCCGTAGGGTACGAGTAGTAAATGCAGTGTAGATGTGATAATGGCTATGACCAGCCAGCTATTGAGTCCGATCGTCTGTACTGTTTTCGTAGGTCCGTCCCTCTCCTTGGTCCAGGGTCGTAGTCGCCGTCCGTAGCTTCCTAGCCATGTTTAGCTCGTCCCCAGGCTCCAAGTCCCTCCCAAGTCATGGCCTATTCTCTGCCAGGGTGCCGGGCCGCTCGATTGGTCCGGGTCGGTGATTAAGAAAATAGCCGTGATGTCGGTGCCAGGGATTATTCCGGTAACTCCTGCAGCCTTGGGCGAAGTCGGTCTCGTAGGTCCGGCCAGTGCCGGCGCCACCGTCAATACAATGTTGTCCTCCAAACTGTTGCCCTAGGCTGCCCAAGCCTATATTCGGTGTCGCTCCCTTTGAGTGTTTTTATAGAGTGGATTGCTCTATAACGCGGGCTCTGCTAGTAGTAGTGTTCCCAATGAACCAGTAGTGCTCTGCGGGTCGTCAACCCCATCGCAACCCTTGTTCACCGTCGCAGATATCTCCCAACTAGCTATTCGGGACTCATACTAGTTCTATAGACGGGCGCACCGAATAAGCATGAAAAGTGACCTTTCCACACCTGTTCATAAGAGCGGCTTATCAACGGGAAGACGCAGCAGCGGCTATGCTCAAGGCACAAGAGTTGATGAAGAAATACTACGATCAAAAGCATCAACCCGATCCTGGGTATGCGGTGGGCGACCAGGTCCTCTTATCCGGGGAGCATTTGTCGACGTTACGGCCAACGAAGAAGTTTGATGATCGACGATTTGGGCCGTTTCGGGTTCTAGCGAAAGTGGGGAAGCTGTCTTACAAACTGGAACTACCAAAAACATGGAAGATCCACCCGGTTTTTCACACCTCCCTCTTGCGGCGATGGGTCCCTCCCTATGCGGAGCATCAGAAGCAATACAAACCACCTCTAGTGGAGATCGTCGACAGTGAAGCGCACTATGAAGTCGACGAGATTTGACAAATCAAAAGGGCTGGAGGCGGCCGAACTCTGCCATACTACATCAAGTGGAAGGGATACCCATGGGAAGAGTGGACTTGGGAACCTTGAGAGGCCCTAGACGGGGCTGAGGAGGTGCTGGGAAATTTTCACACAGCACATCTGGGAAGTCCGAAGGAGATCCTCACACCGCAAGGGTGGAGAATAATGGGCCCAGACGGAGAACCAAAGAAATCGAGGAACCCGACCGCAAGATCCCAGAACCCGCCGATACGTCATCGAGCATACAGGCGTTGAGGACCTCGCCTCGAACGGGGGGGGTGATGTCATGACACAGTCCCTATCGAGCCTTTCTTTCCCTATCCTTCAGAGCTGCGACATTACAACCCGATCGTTGGAAACCGATTGACTTCCAAGCCCTGATCATATTAACCCTTACTGTACGATCAGAACCCTTTCTGTTGCACAACTGCCTTATATACCGTAGGTTGTTATCGTCTATTCCCCCAGAGTCTTTGTACTCGTTTTACTCGCTTTACCCGTCGGTCGCCTGTTACAATCCGCTCTCACGGGTTCTCTCGCTCGACAACCCGCTCCGCTACCCGGAAGACCACTGGTGCTGACATTAGGCTCAATATCCGAATCGTGATTGCAGATCCCGAAGCATGGTGTCTCCTTATTCAGATAGCCCGAGGTATTCCAATCATTCCGAGTTGACCCTTGTTGTCATTCCTGTCTCCACCATACGAAGCGTCCCACTCCGCTATTCCGCTTCCGCGTCATGATCCTTATTCCACTTGTGTCGCAGGTCTAGTTTCCCTTTGAGTACATGCAAGTGGGGCGCTTCTCTTGCAATGTTATTCGGACTACGCTCTCCCTCAGACACTATCAACGCCCCCAGGATCCAGAATAGCGGCTTCTTTCACTGCTACCAACGCAAATAGCATCCTAACCACTTACACGGGACTCGTAATGGTTCCAATTGGGTGTACCAAACATTAGAATAAGCGCAGAAATTGATAGATTTCACGTGTATCCTGATAGCTGGCCTATCAATGCTATCTACGACAAGCATCCAGAATGGGAAAGTCAACCACGCTGTCTCGATCCCTCTCGGGTGCGGCACGTTGACCATATCATGTCGGAAAAATCCCATCAGCCTTATAAGACGGTCAGCCTATAAGGCACTGATCAGACGAAGGCCCGACCTCATAAGACCGCCATAAGACCGCCATAATACACTCATAAGACGAGCCTAGTCTGCTCAGGCAACCCCACCCTTATAGCCCAATTGTAGCACAATGTCTGTATTATACGGTGTTACAAGTTGATGTGTGCCAGTGGGGCGACATGTCACACCACCATCACACCACCTTGATCACCGCGCTCGCGCTCTCCTCTGCTCTCATACCTCTTCGCCATTTATCGCACCACCGTCTTCGAACCCACATTCTTTGCAACAGAACAGCGAGGTACTGGTATAGCTGGGATGGCTCTCAGGCTGGGAGAAACTGCAGTGCCAATGCCCTGGCTCGTCAAACCTATGGTCATGCTGGTTCTCTCAACTTGCTCGCTGGTGTGGTGCTGGTCCTCTGGGCCTCTCCTGTGGCCTCGACACATTGCGACTGCGATGTAGGGCCATCGCGCGCTTCTATTTCAACTGTACAACGCGAACACTCTCCTGCTCGGACAAATCATTGTGCCTTCGACGTCAGTACGCGTCAGGTTCAATCCTCCACAAGCTGAGATGAACTCTAACTCGTAAGTAGACAGCTCTTGCCGCTGCCTCCGCGGACTGTGCTGTAGCTTCATTTCATTCTTGTCCAGGCACATTTTCTGTATCAGCGCGGGACTGCTGTCTGTCGCGTCATCTTCCGTCATCGTCGATAATAGCGAAGGGGCTCGGGAAGATCCAATTTCGGTATGTGGGTTGAAGGTGCTGTGTATTTTGGGAAATCACTGACTCGCTTGGACGAATAGGTCAGGAGAATTAAAATGGCAAGTGTATTTATTAAGCAAGCATGTTGTGTAACCGATCCTGCAGCCTGAAGAAGATGTCCTGGTCCAGCAAATCCGCCACCATATACTCGTTCTTCTTGTCAAATGCCGGAGCCAGCACAACTCCACGAATAATCGCCTGCACTGGGATGAACTCGTAGGCGGCTTTTGCACGGATACGGAACAGCTTGAGGTCCTTCTCTCTCCCAGTTATCCGACCTCGGGGAGCATCCATGGGCTGTACAAACACCAAAGGGTACGTGAACTCGCCGATTGTGAGTCTGAAGAGGTATAACAGCCTGACAAAGATCTCGCCGCCATCTGTTTTCACGAGGGCACAATCATATCTCGCACGACCGTGGAAGTTGGGGTTACACCGCAGGTAATCGGTCTTGTCGGACCAGTCGTCCATGGACTGATAGAAGATCTTCAAGAACCGATATGGTGTGATCTTCCGCTTGTGAGAACATGTTTGTGCCAATTGAAAACACTTACCATGTCGCTCTTCTGTAGGTTGACACGTCTTCCCTGTGGTAGGGTGTGGTTATATGCAGGCAAGAACGTGTTCAGAAAGTCCGATAATTGAAGTCGGAAACGTGCAAAGGCCGGGTCATGCTTCTGGGTTTGTTCGAGTGTTTCAAAGGTTACCAGTTGTATTGCTGAACCCAATGTGAAATTCCCGGCAGCCTCTATGTCTGAATTCTCTGGTGATTGATTGTCTTCGTCTTCGTCATCGTTTGACCAATCCTTCAGTCTCAACTCATCCAGATCATCAAGCTGGGCCCGAACACGTTCACAAACCGTTTTGCGATGTTCAAACTTGAGAATCTATTCAGGCGGCAGTCAGAACAGGAAAGTATGATAGCAAGTACGAAAACTGGGCAGCAACATCCTTAAAGTTGGTTCCACGGTGGTATATTTCTCTGGTTGATCTGTGCATCGACTCGTTATAATGTGTCCCAAAGTTCTTGGTCACTCCCTTCTCCTTGATATTCCGGAAGGCATGCCGGTGAAGATGAATCTTTGGGAATATCCAACCCTTTTCAAGATCTGTCCCGGCTACTGCTGCGATGTATTCCTGTGTGAAGATTGATACAACTTTGGGGTGGAAAGAGCGTCACGTACTTGCAAGTTATCACCAAATTCTTGCAATTTTGTCTCGCCTTCTGCCAGTGTCTCAGATGTATGCATGTCCTTTGAAGCATACATGTAAAGCTCTTGGTAGGTTCGAATGCAACGGAGTAGGAGGGTATCTTCGTTGCTTGTTAGGACATTGTGCGACGCAAGGATCCACATGCGTGCAATATCATCGTGTTTTGTTCCGTCGTTGAACGACACCATTGTTACCGAGTCAAAGTGGTTCAAATCTCGCCAACGTGGAAGAAGATCGAACCTGAGCATTTTTCATAAGAAGTTCACAGGTGTAGAATTGTACATATTATGCACTCACTGGTTATTGACTTTTGTGTTATCGGCACTCCCCCCAATATTGAGGTGTTTTTTTTTGCTTGCTCAAAGAGATGGTCCCCCCAGAGACCAATGGAGTAGAAGTGAAGCTTATCAAATCCTAGAGCCCGGTGCGGATCCGAATATGCAACATTCCAAAAGACATTCTAACCCTAGTCAACCCAATGCGAAGACAAAAGCAATGCACGTACTTTGACATTCCGCAACCCATGGTCCTTCAGCAAAGCCTCCGACTCGCCCTTGGTCCGCATTTCCTGGGCTCTGTCGTAAACATCTTGTGAGCCTTGGCCGGTGCGTAACTCAGCTGCAACAGAGTAATCAAGTTGATCTTCTCGCTTCACGTAGCATATGGGGCAAGGATAATTGGCATTGAGTCCTCGAATAAGTGCCATCACACAGCTGTAAATAACATTTTAAAATCCAAGTCATGCGGGAAAAAACGGTGTGGACATATGCTTCCTCATAGTCAGCGGCCACAATGAAAATGACGGGGTAGAGACATTGTTGTTGACCATCGCCGCAATGCACCCACTCCCCAGTCTTTGAAGGGGACACAATGGACTCCAAGAGCTTGTAGAATGACTCGTGCCAGACGGCGTTCTTGAAATTGACAAAGTCTGGTTGCCCGCGAAACTCTGAATCTTCTTCCACCTGAGACTGTTTTGAATATTCCGGAATAACCGTCGACACAGCGGGCATTAATTGCGGAAGGATCCAAATGGAAGTGCAACGGAAGTGCGACGCCATGTCAACGGAAGTACAACTGGCATCCCTCCAGAAGTTACAAAGGGAAATCAAAGGGCAGGCAAAAGCTCTTTGTGCATGTCAAACATGAGGTGCCACAGTGTCGGCTCATATTCACCACTGTTGCCCTATCAAATTCTTTCACAATAATAAAAATCTTCTGGGCAACGTCACCGCAATCATCAAAATTCTTCATCAGTCATCAGACTCGTGCACCCGAGGACTGCCGTTTCACGTTTCATTGGGCAACAAAGACGATTGCCTCCTGCCTCAGACATGCCATGTGCACTTTCATTGACATGCCGTTTGCACTTCCGCTGCACCCGAGGACTGCCGTTTAGCGTTTCATCGGGCAACAAAGACGATTGCCTCCTGCCTCAGACATGCCATGTGCACTTTCATTGACATGCCGTTTGCACTTCCGCTGCACTGCCGTTTGTATCCTTCCGCAATTAATGCCCGCTGTGCGAACAAGGAGACGTACCACTGGCAACCAGCCCACGATCTCTCCACCTCCCCACCGAACCTATTGTGGAGGCTGGTCACCACATTGCCCAGTCTCGCAATGATGGGATAGCCTTTCTGTGTGCCAAATGACGACAACTTGGACTTGTCGGCATAGAGAATGTACGGAAGGACCTTCTTTTGTGGTGAGGGTGGGATTAGATTAGACTGTCAAGATTGAGCATGTCGGACACAACAACAAGCCTGTATAAAGGTGTACTGTACTATTTCGACCTCAAGTTCGCGTAATGTGTAAGCGCGACCCCTGAACCAAACTTATACAAATGCGTAATGCGTAAACGGCGATTTTCCCATCAAAATCAGCCCAATTAGGCTATATTACATCAAAATTTCCGGCCGGCGTGATGCCGGCCTTCCATATATAGTAATTTCATCATGATGAACTTGTGACTCCCTGAGAGTAACGCGTAATGCGTAAGACCCCCTGAACTTGAGGTCGAAATAGTACAGTACCTGTATCTCCCACCATACATTGGCGGTCCAGGGCTCAGTAAAGAATCTAACATACTTGGATGCAGTGTTCTTGACGAAATCACGTTCGGGGTCCCAGACAAAGTAATCTGCAAGGTGAGGATCCTGCACAATATCCAATGTCCAGCTCCACAATGGTTTCACATGCATCTCGAAAGTATACGAAGTGTCGCGAAACTCCTTGATAATATCTGAACGCACAAACTAGTTCAAAGATGAGATATGATCAATAATGAACCTGCTTTCGCACCTCTGTAACCGATTTTGAAGGAAGAGCCCATTCACGTGTCAGATCACCATGAGTGCGGATCGTGAAGGAGTTAATATTTTCTGCGCAAGCTCGGATGAGAGATATTAAAGCCTCTGTTTGGCGTTTGTTGAGCATCGTGTCCTGGACGAAGTCGGCAAACTCGAAATTCAAGCGGGTGGAGAAGGGCTCCCAAGGTTTTTGAGTGGTCGGATCGCGTCGTTTGGGTGGGAATTGAGATTTTCTGAAGTCGTAGTGACTTTGATATATGGTTTCCCGCTCGCTGTGGGGATGGAAGATGCGGCGGATTTCCGAATCGCTTTCGGGAACAGCAGCTCCATCGGGCGGTAGGTCGTCGTCCACCAAGGGAGGTGACGGGGGAGGAGATTCAAAAGCCATGTAATCATTCAAGTGAGCGTCTTCCTCGTCCACCGCAAGCGAGGCAGCACGGCGATTCCGAGACGTTGTTCCTAATCAGCGTGATATATCTGGTCACCGTACGAAAAAGAACACCTTACCTGTCGATTGTTTGGCCAGGTACTCTGCTAGGAGATCCTTTACTGAAGCAATTTGAAGCATTTCCGAGTGCAAGGGTTGAGTCAATACCTTTGGTATTGTCGTAGAATACGCAGAAAGAATGTATTCGTCTACTTTAATGTGACTATTTATACGAGAAGAACAATGGAGAAATGAGAAATGAAATGAATGTGTTTGCAGCGAGTCCGTCGTGCGTAGATAGTAAAGAACGAGTGTGTGGCAAGCAGGCTCTGCCAGCTTGCATTGTCCTACGTCATGGTGCGTGTCTAACGCGCCGTTCACAACAGGTATCAGCAGAGATTTGCTCAGAGTGTTCTTGGATGCGGCGATTTTCCTTGATATTGACTGGATTTTGATCACAGCCGTGCTCATGGTTGTGAAGTCCCCTCGTATTGAAGCGCTTTGCACAATATGTGCATGGGCATGAGGGCATGGCTTCGAGCAGAGTGAGAGAGGAACACGAGCAGAACACGAGGACAGCTGTCAAAGATGCCCACTTTTGCCGCCGGTTAACTTGTAGAACTCATCGGAGAAGAGACGCTGTTGAGCGAGTCACCTCTTCGAATTATTTGCGCCAGATTTTAAGGTTCGCAAGAGGTTACAGTGGTTCAAAACAACCCTTTCGAGACCGCCAAACTATGTCCGTAATGGGTACCTACCCAGTGTTGCTGGTCAACTATCAACTGACTGCATTGCGCCGGATCAGAGCCAAGTTATGTGAGCCCAAGTTATGTGAGCGCGCGGCTCTTCCGTCGCGTTATTCACTCAATACAGACAGTTTCTTTTTCCTAACGGCCATCCAGCACCGACTCTGGACCCGCTTTGAGTATGACAAGCTGTGTCGCGCTTACAGGCTATTGCCGTCGTGCAAAACCCGCCGTCAATCCTCGTGCACCGAGAACGTGGCCTTCTGTGTTTATTGAGGAAATCTTTCGACAGCCCTCCCTCCCTCTTCTTACCTTGACCGTCATGGCTGAAAATCCACCCACTGACTCGGACGCTGTCGCCGACAGTGAGAATTTGGATGTGATCTTCGCGATTGTTCATTCACAGCCGCCTGTGAGTGTCCGTCATCATCGATCCCGCAGCCCACTCGTGACTGAGGATTCAATAGCAATTTCTGTTTCTCCTTCGCCATGGATTAGCCTCAATTTACGAGTGGCCTGCTCTTGTGAGTTCATTGATCTCCCCACCGTCGTATGCTGAATAAGATGTCAGAATCACAATGGCATCGTGCGACGCCAATTCATGCGCAGCACGCTCCTTTTAACGTGCGCAAGCCATCCTTCACCAGGCTTTTATCTAACCACGTCAACTCAGCTCTGTCAATGAACCTGCGTCGCTCACCGGCATTCGTCCTGTCACCACTGTTCTTATGGTTCTTGGCGACCAGCCCGAAGCCCGCCATCTTCCCGCACAACTACGTGCTTCATCCGTATTGTGTCGTTTCTGCGCACTCTCCCGACGCTTGACGGCTCAGTAATAATACACCTATGTGTTTGATTTCAATTTCAGTGTGTTCTTCTGCAGATTTCACGTCCTTGTCAGCGGAAACCATGCGAGAATCGACCCTACAGAAACATTTTTGACAGTCAGACGGATCACGCCAAACAATAAAAACTTTCCTTTCACCACCTTGTCGACATGAGTGACGACGACTCGGACGAAGACCAGCTTCAATCCACCCTCCTGAACATTTCAAGAGAGACAGCAACAAAGGAGGAGATATTAACGGTATGTTTATTCCGAGTCATCGCGCCACTCATTGTCGGATTCTGCCATTGACAATTTCTATGTAGCTTGTCGGCTCTCTACAGAAGCTCGTCGGGGACCTGGTGCTCGAGAACAAAGAACTTCACACCAAGGCCGCCAAATCTGAGAACGCGAAGCATAGTAAACAAGGAACGTCACAGAAAGGCGGCAGCAGCCTAGGTCCCAAGGGACCGGATACCATGGGGTATTTTACACACATTATCAACTGGGGCAAAATGTCCTCAGTTGTCGTGTACCCGTGGATGGACACTTACCTCTTCAAAATCCGTGCACCGGTCCCTGACGATTTATTCTCCAAGTCCACCCCGCCCAGCCTTCCCGAAATGGCGCCACACCTCACCGAGCTCATATAGACGAAAGTCGTTCCCGAGACCTTCCATTGCTTGGGCGATGCTTCCAAGAACCGTTTTTTTTGCGGAAAATGTACGTATCATCGACTGCTTCCGTGAGCGTGGGCTGAATTGTCCAGTTTTTACAGCAGATGGGGAGCCAGCGCTCCTCGGGGCTCAATGCATTAAAGAAGCAGCTTCCGGCCCTTCTTCTGAAGTATAACATGCTCAAATCGACAACCAAGGACGACTGGAAGTCTTTGCTTACACATCCGGGGAAACCACTTGCAGCAGGCGTCAAGCTCGCGTCATACCCAGCAATGATCTACGAGAAGGGAAAGAAGTCCACGGGAAGACTCTTCTGTGTCAAGGCCCTGGCGCTGGTACGTCCATACCTACTCCGTCATGACTCTACTCATAATTGAAGTGTCTGCGCTATTTGCTATTTGCTGGCTTGAGCCTGCAGTCTGACGGGACAAAGAAGAACCACAATACCACTGTGGGGACCCTGTGGCAGATTCGCGAAGTGAACTCAAATGCAATCGCGATGACCTGCACAATGGTGAGACGCCGTCCTGTCAAGCATCACGCAGAATGTTAACATGTTATCCAGTGCCTCTTCCACGTCTACTGGAATTCTATCGACGACGAACAGGTAGAAGATTTTCACCCGACCGGCTCAAAGTCGAAAATCTCATGGTCGGATGTATTCATTCGCTTCGTGTGGGCTATCAAGCAGGCGATCAAAAAGGGTGCAGAGGGACAGCGAATCCTCGCATATTGGAACCAGGCAGTATTTGCGGGTTACGACTTTCCTGTTTCCGCAAAAACATCGGAAACCTCAGTGGTGGACGAAGCCGACGAGCTTGAGCAAGCGATGGCGGCGGTCGATCTCAGTGAGCCGGAGGACGAGCAGCTTTCCGACATAGAGCCAGAGGGTCTTGGAAATGCGGAGTACGAGCATCTGAGTCAAGCAGCATCAGACGAGTCGGATTCAGAGGGTGAGTCGAATCATACGGTGAAACTGTCGGCGTAGCTTACGTGTCTTCAGCTGTTGCTCCACCGCCTCCTCCGACACAACCCAAGTCCAAGCCTAGCACAGTACCTCCACAGTACCTCCACCGTGGCCGCCGCAGCCCAAGCCCAAGCCCAAGCCCAAGCCCAAGCCCAAGCCCAAGCCCAAGCCCAAGCCCAAGCCCAAGCCCAAGCCCAAGCCCAAGCCCAAGCCCACGCAGCCCAAGCCCAAGTCCTCGCGTCATGTCAGCTTTGCAGACGATGTTGACGTTGCGCCGGCTGTCGAGGATAACGACGAGTTGTCATCAGCGTTGTCGGAGTTGGATGAATCTGTCGAGCAGCCAAGAGCCTCTGGCAGCGGTAAGATGTGTTGTCCCATATCCCGCGTCGTGCAATCCTCCGATGAAGAGCCAGTTGAAGTGGAAGTCACAGCGCAGCCTGCACGTCGTAGTGAACGTTCGGCAGCAAAGGCGACAGTTAAAGGGAAGGGAAGGGAACGGCGGTAGCGCGGGGCTTGAAGTGACCAGTAGATACATGGGTACGCAAAAATAGGATCTTAGACTGGCGTTAGAATAGAATTGTCGTCCATTAGTGCATTGCTTGACGAGTTGGGATACGATGATTGCCTTCAAGTTTGCCTTTCCTTGCTTTCCAGGGCCGCGGGAGAGTCGGGATTGAGTCTGAACAACAGAGACGGTGGCCATGGATGTTGTGGTGAGGTTACTGGGAGAGGTAAGATCGTGGTTGGTTGGTGAGCAAGACTGCGGCGGAAAGCAAGAGCAAGTGTGATCATGATGACGTGATGATGCTCGCGTGATGACTCTCACTCTCGACCACCACGACACGATCTGTATTGCCCCCCAGAAAACAATGACCAGCTCGCCTCAGACATCCACTCACACCTCTCGAAATCGAATATCCCTTGCCAGGGAGCGGAACGATGGAATAACTGCATTGACGGAGGCTACATGGTGCGTGCGCTGGAGCTCGCCGAACGACTTGGGTTCTGACCCCTCTCGCAATACTAGTTCTAGGGCCGTTCCTGAATCCGAGAGTGAAGACTAGGGTCTGTTTCAGACCCTCCAGCCTTTCACTTTCATGATCAAATGACCCGAGTGCGTCTTTTCTTCCCCCTCGAATCCCTCTCCTCACCGCGCCCTCCAGATGGTCCTTCGCAGGCTTCTCAGTACTCCGCTCGGCTCCAATGCGTCATTGTTCCACGCTCTGGCCATTCGAGGCCATCGTACCGTGCGTTTCTGCCTACACAAGCCACGTCGTTAAAGGCTGACTCAATTCTTGTAGCAACGTCGTCGTCGACGGACCAGCAACGCTGAGCATCTGTGTTGTGTCTTGCGGCAGCCTCGTCTCGTTGCTATGAACGTTATCGTGCTCAAAGACGTCTCAGACGGGTTTGGATTGCGAGGGCAGGAGTGCCGATATCGAGGAGGGACAAAAGACTGTCTTCGTCTGGTACGCCGGCTACGTGTCGCTCCTCCATGATTTACTCATATTCTGCAGCGTCTGCGACGTTCGCGTCACCCTTCGTCTTGCCCATTTCCATCGCGCCAAAGCTCCCGGCCTGTATACCTCATCACGTCATCTTTGGGTCTTGCCACGTTGCACTGACATCCTGCGTCGCTGTCCCGCTCGCTGCTACCGCTACTGCAAGAACAAGCCCTACCCGAAGAGTAGGTCCAACCGAGCACCTCTTTCGCTGACCAAATACCCGAGCCGCCTCCTCCCGTTATACCCACATCGACCCCAAGTGCGTCCTCTTCTTTTTGGCTGGCTGGCTATTGTGAAGACGATTGCTGACGGATGCCTCGATGGTTAGATTCGCTTTGACCTCGGCTGTAAACGTGTGTCCGTCGACGAGTTCCCGTTCTGCTGCCATCTTGTGTCGGACAAATATGTGCAGCTGTCGAGTGAGGCGCTCGAGGCGGCTCGTATCTGCGCCAACAAGGTGCGTTGTCTTTTTCCTTTTGAGCTTGTCGCTGACCATCCCGCTCAGTACGTGACCAAGACCTCTGGCAAAGACTTGTTCCACATGTGCGTCCGCGTTCACCCCTTCCACGTCATCCGCGTCAACAAGATGTTGTCCTGCGCTGGCGCCAATCGTCTGCAAACTGGTATGCGCAGTGCGTGGGGCAAGCCCTACGGCACCGTCGCGCGCGTCAACATCGGGCAGGTGATCATGTCCATCCGCTGCAAGGAGAACAACACCGCCATCATCATCGAGGCCCTCCGCCGTGCGCGGTACAAGTTCCCCGGCCGCCAGAAGATCATTGTCAGTAAGAAGTGGGGATTCACGAATGTCGCAAAGGGGGATTATGTCAAGTTGAAGGAGGAGAAGAAGGTTTTGCAGTTAGTCGTTTTCTCTCTCTCTCTTTTATCTGAAGCTGACAAACTAAAGGGATGGCGCGTACGTACAGTTCATCCGCCCCAAGGGCAACCTCGAGGCGAACCTCCACGCGCAGCTCCGTGCTTAGGTTTTGTACCTTCCAATCTAATCCCATACGACTTTGCGGGTGAGCTTCCTCCTTGCTTCACTCCATCCATCCATTTAGTTGACACATCCATTTAGTTGACACATCCATTTAGTTGACACCGACGTGTACGATGTTGCCGCTCCCTTTTTTTTTGACGGATTACTTGGTCAGTCGAGTACCACGTTAGCGGTGATGTTGCCCACATTTAAAAGCTTGCTGGTCATCTGTGTTAGATTGTGGTAATTATTAATTAATGTATGAGCTCGCCAGTTTGAGCCCTTGTAAGTGCACCATTTAATACCAGAAGCCACTAATTAGCCTGCAAGGCCCGAATATGTTTTTCACCTTCAGGTAAGGGCTATCTTTTTTATCAGCTCGTGTAAGGTTCTGTCCAACCTATGAGGTCTTATTATTGTTGCCCATCCTATCATGTCTTACAAGATGTGTCGTCCTTATGGGTGTCTTATCACAGGCCCTGTCCTCATAAGGCGAGCCCATCTAATAAGGTTTGTCCTTGTTATAAGGCCTTGGTAAGGCCACGTGGTCTTAGGATCTTATCAGGCCTTACCATGCCTTGTCGGGTTGGACATAAATCTCCGACACAGCCCACAGCACTGGCTCGGAGATGTTCAAGCAAAATCCTGTCATCTTCGCACCAGCTGGCAGGTCGCCTATCGAAACTTGGCCACTATTACTGTCACATACGGAATTCAAATGGATACTCCGCTTCTCGAGCTGTGGAAGGGACCGGATATCAACATGATGTGACCGAAAAATGGCAAATACCCCGCAATCTCCGGAGAGGTGGATCACTCCATTCCCTGGACCGATGCATCCAGCATGCCAAGCGCGGACACTAGCATGGAGGAAGATCTGAATACGCTTGATCCCCTCGCGCTCTTTGCATCTGTTGACATTGAAGCCCTCTTTTCTGTTCCATTAACGCCGGCGCCGCCAGTTCTGCCCTCGCAATACGTTGAGTTGGACGACGACGGTCATGTGGGGCACAAGAAGACGGTGATTCGCAAAGAATTCGAGGTGAATCTCGATGATCCTGGCAGTTGGGACAGAATGATTCGTGTACAAGGTGTCCGAACGTTCTCGGTCGGCGCGAAGCCTGACTGGAACCGCGGACCTAGTCTCCCATCGATATTCATCTCCGAGTTGACGCACCTTCGTCTCAACAACTTGTTCGCAACGCTGGTCTGCTTCAATAGCACGCATATCAGGCTCGCCATTGCAAAATGCACCATCATTGCAAGCAAGACTCGAAGATGATATCTCTTTCCGCCCTTCCCCGCTCGGAGATAGACTTGCCCGCATCTCGGGTTACCGTTTCTGGCCAGATCCTTTCCCTTGTTCATGTCCAAACTCTACCCGGCGCTGAAGAATGGATCTGGGACAGGACATTCGTCTCATTATCCGTGAAGACAAAGGGCGCCGGAGATGATGTTTCTCGCCTTAAAAACCTCCAGATCTCTGTTCCATGCCAGCTTATTGTGCCGCTCCAAGGCATGCACAGGAAGTTTCGGTTAACACGGTTCCCGGCCACTTGATCGCGTCGCACGATCAAGATACAGACGCGACTACCTGGAGCTTTCCCCTTGCTCCGATATACAACACTGGGTGGAAGCTGTGGAATCATTTCATTCACGACTCCTCCCTGCACAAACAGTGCCCACAATTCACCGCCATCGCTGAAGGCGTCTTCCCATATCAAGCAACGCGAACTCCAAGTATTTAACAGCTCAATCTGCTCTGTAACGCATAGCTGAGCATATAGCAGCTCACAATCCTTTTGCGTTTGCCTGGGCGATTGCTGGGACCGATGTTGCCATATCGCTTGCTAAATTGCACGCCTGCGGCGTCTGTGATCTCGCGAAACTCCTTCCCGCGGACAGACAGAATCATATGGGCAGGCACATCTTGCTCATACTTTTTGGTGTCGTCGAAGTAGTGCTGAAAGCGTCGGTGCGTCATTAGGGCGTTTCACGCTCGGTTTTTCGACTGTTTTTTGATGCTGTTTTTATGGACTGTTTTTCAAAAGATGTCACAAAAATGAATGAAAAAACAAGTTGACTGTAAAACCCCTCCAAGAAAAAAACAAAGCCCTGCACTTTTCAGTCCTGCTCGCGTCGTCTGTGGCCATCATCAATTGCGTCACTGCTCTTACACACTCCTCCCATGCCTGCTGTACCCGTCAGACAGCGACTCCTCCGCGAAGCCGCCGACTATGGCCAACACCTGCTCTTCTGGCGCCGCAAGCAACGTCTTCTTGCCATTGAACTCGAGTCCGATGTGCCTCCACCGGAAGACGGGCCCGACAGCGACTCTGAGCTCGGTGATGTCACCTCGGTGTCTTCCTTGGACTCTGACGACGACGGGATGGTGCAGGAGGCTTCTGTCAGCACCAGCGGTCTTCCGGGTAGCTGAGCGGGTTGTCGAGCGAGAGAACCCGCGAGAGCGGATTGTAACAGGTGACCGACGGGTAAACCGAGTAAAACGAGTACGAAGACTCTGGGGGAATAGACGATAACAACCTACGGTACAGGAGTGTACCTATGGTATATAAGGCAGTCGTGCAACAGAAAGGGTTCTGATCGTACAGTAAGGGTTAATACGATCAGGGCTTGGAAGTCAATCGGTTTCCAACGATCAGGTTGTAACGTCGCAGCTCTGAAGGATAGGGAAAGAAAGGGTTGATAGGAACTGTGTCATGACACCTAATTAGGGTGGCGTCCACAAGATTGGGATCAAGGGTCTTGGCAACAGGGTTGGAGAGTATTTGGAGGGTTTCTCCTCAAGTACTGGGCCATCTGGGATGTAGGAAGCACGGGCAGGAAGGTACTAGCAAGGGCTATTCAGCTTCGGCTAGTATTGGCGTGGACAGAATAACAGGAGTGGAATAGCGGCGGAAGCAAAACATGAAACATTACTCCGGTGCACTGGGTGGAGCACCTGGCCACCGGTCGGGCTGAAGACCTCGGAGAGGGATCTCTGAACCAATTAGAAGCGGTGCTTTAGCCACGAACGCACATGGACACAATCATCTATCATTTATATTTCTCATGGTCTCTGTATATAAAGTGCCTGGGGGAGCCAGTTTCAGCACGGAATCACTCCGCTAGAGTTAGGGCGTGTTCTGGGCTTGGGGCTGTGCGAACTTGGATTGCCGAGTTTGTAAAGTTTCAATACATTATTCGGGTTTGGGATACAATTGGATTTAGAATAAGAGCTACAAGAATAAGAAACAAGTTACACGTTCAAGAAGCCGGGTTCTGAAGTGCGACCTATAAGGATCGGCTTACCGGTGGTTACAAGTACAAGACAAGCAATGGTGGAATTGTACGGGCGAAGTGCACGGGCGACAGAAACTGAAGAGAGACCTTCAGATTATCTGGTGGGCTAGGGTTTAGCTTGGTCAGAAGTTGAATAAGGGACTTTACCGAATAACACACAAAATCACAATCGTTCATCGAGTTGGAGTAGGATCTTTTGGGCCACAAAAGTGTTTGGAATAGCTTCTACTGGAATACTGATTCCCGTAGCACCTCAAGTCAGCTCTGTTCACACGGGCCAACACTCGTACTTGCAGTGCGGAATAGCATTCTTGGGATTTTATTAAATTCAATTTAGCAACTCTTATTTGCCTGTGGCTTATTCGAGTTGTTAGGTTTAGTTTGGTTTTAGCTCATCTGTGCGTTTCACACATAGTCTCATAGCACACCTTTCAGCGTCAAGCGTCATCGCCGACTTGAAGATCTCGCATAGTTGACCAATGGTGAAGTTGGGGTTATGGCGGCCCAGCATACACGCGCAGCCAAACAATGTCTCGATTGTGTTGTCGCCGAGTTGGCAGGCAAACACTGGCAGCTCCGCATTGAGTTCCTGTGTTCTGGCTACCGTAAATGTTGCATCCTTCACAGTCATAGAAGAGCTGGCTTGAGCAGAAGGCGGTTTCGTTCCGGCGGTACAAAACAAAGAGCAGAAGACCAAATGTTGTGAGATGCTCGATTTGTTGAGAAAGCGAGAGCTGGAGATTGATCAACACTTCAAGTAGATGGAAGAAGAGGGTTCCAGCGATTTGAACAACTCGCAGCTCCGCCGCCTCGCATGGATTGTAGTTGGCTGATTTAAGGGCGCGTAGTTCGGAGATTGCATCGAGGAGTTGAATAGCTCATGGTACGTCCTGGATGTCTTTGGGATGCAACAAGGCCTCAATCGTCATTTCTGACCAATCGTAGTTGGTGAGGCGAGAAAGCCAAACGAACATCAGGTTCTTGTTCACGGCTATATTGTCGATGACCATACCCGCCTCCGAGCATATATCGGTGCACCAGCCTGTTTAGACAGTTTGAGATCGAATACAAGAAGCGCAGGTATCGAGAATGCTCACGTTTAACGATATGCCGCCAGTCGCCACCCCCGGTGAGGTTCCTTTTGCCCACTTGCAGATTCAACCCCGGAAGATCACGCAAGTATGGCCAAAGTGAATTGCCCGGACGGACCTCGCTGTTCATACAAAGCACGAATAGCGCCATCTGCTGTTTGCCGTCCCCGTCTGACGCAAAGGAAAAGAGAGGCCCATTAATCTCTGCATACCCGTCACGGTACCAAGCCTCAACTGCGATGATCATCAGGATTAGGAGCTGTTTGTATGTTCCGCCCTTGCAGGACGGAATAACAAGAACAGGCTTTGCGCCGTAACCACTTCGAGAATTTCTCGAGATGGCCACCACCGACGCCTCCTGCGCAATATGCAGTTTTTTGTCGCGGACCGCCTTGGAGAGCTCCATGATGGAGGTCAGATCTTCCCCGACGATGACGGTTTCGACAGCGCTAATGTGCTTAGTGCAAGGTCCGCCGATCTGGTCCGTACGCTCTAACCACTCAACCTTCTGTTCAAGCGCCGTCGCGTCCATCACAATGGTATGCCCATACCGCAGAGTACCCGCCGCGTTCTGCGGCTGCTTGTAGTGTGTAGCCATGTTTGCGTGAGCCTCGGCCGCAAAACCGGAAGGACCAGCGACTGATGGAATGATTCGGTGCTCTAGCCGTCCGGGCTGGATAGTGTTGCGACTAGGGCCTGCGTGCGCGGAATGATTCAACGCGTAGACAGCCTGACCTCCACCCAGCTCGAACATCAACGTTGCAAAGTCCTTGTCATCGTCAGTATAGTTCCGGGCAGAGTAAGTTCCCTGCGCCGCAAGTTCGCTTTGCTTCTGAAGCGTGGTGATGCTCCAGCCTTGCTTATGCGCGTTTGAAAGGACACGTGGGAGAGCTGGAACAGTATGCGTCCCGAGAAAGCTGATGAACGCGTTGTGTCGCGCGAGGGATTCGTGAGCCGTTTCCGGTTGGCGCGCGAGGCTAAGGCACTGCAACGTGATTAGCGCGAGCACAAAACACAGCCCACAGTGTAATACCTTGAGCTTGAATAGATTATTCGTGTTTTTGAGCCCAGTGACCCTCTCGTCCAGTTGGGCGTTGTTCAGCGTTGCCAATTGCGCAGGCTTCCGGTCCGCCTTTTCTCGCAGGCGTTCAAGATCCACCCGGAGCGCATCACAGAAGATGTAAGGATCTATGGGGGATTGCCGCTGACTGGGATCGCATGCACAGGAACGAGCAACCGGAGGGTTTAGCGAGATAATGTTGTAGCCCGGCGGATGTTTAACTGTCGGCGCGTGTATTGAAAAGGGATAGCGCGTATGGAAGTCTTCCCATTGAATAAGATAACCGGGCATTTGCCCCAATCGGTATTGTGTACACCATGAACAGACACACCGTGAATTGAAAACTTCCCTTCCGGTCTAGAACACAGGTTCATATTTAGTCTTTTTTTGTATCTTTTTGAATGAAAAAAATATTAAATTCTACTACAATACAAAGACATGCTAGAATAACACTTTCTGCACATCTTTACCCGCAAAGGAAAGACAGGGTTTGTATTGAGGTCAAAGGACATCGCGAAGATGGCCTTTTGACGCGTCTTTTCGCGCGCGCACAAAGAACTGCTTTGTGCGCCCGCCAAAAGAGCCACGAAAAGGCGCCCTTCGGGAGTGTCTTTTCGCGTAACACAAAGCAGGTCTTTGTGTTGCGCGAAAAGACGTGTCAAAAGGTTGCCTTTTGGCGCATCTTCTTGATGGACACAAAGGCTTCCTTTGTGTTGCGCGAAAAGATGTGTCAAAAGGTTGCCTTTTGGCGCGTCTTCTTGATGGACACAAAGGCTTCCTTTGTGCCCGCCGAGAAGCCGCGCCAAAAGGCGCCCTTCTCGTTCCTCTTTTCGCGCCGGCCAAAGAAGATATTCTTGCCAGCGCAAAAAGAGGAACGGGAAGTCCCTCTTCTCGCGCTACCCGCGGGTGAGCCGAGGGTACGCCCTCGGCTCACTCCGCAGGTCGGCGAGCGGCTCGGAGACGCTTCGGCTCAGCGAGCTCGGCACCGGCGCCCGCAGACCTCCGCGCCTCTCCTGGTCTTCATCATTGTATAGCAGATAGAATTTATTTTGTTTTAACAAAACCCTAGAAGTTGTCAGCATAGAGATATACGAAGAGGGCGCGAAACGGTGGCGGCGACGACTGGAGATGAGCTGGGTCTCGCGCTTGAGTCATTTCTTGTCGTGCGAGACGAGCTACACGAAGGTCAGCTTGCTTGAATCTTCATATACGAGCACTCACATCTACTTTCCCTCACGGATTCCGGCCGAGACCGCGTCATCCGGCGCTCAGCACTAGTCCCAGTCGTGCCCGACGGCGTGGACGGGTGGTTAGGCGTCGTCGGAGATGCACTGGGTCAAGATCCAGGTGAGTTTTCTTTGAATCTTTGCCCGTTTCGCGAACATGACTCACCTGGGCTTTTTTTGCGCAGAGTCGGCGCTCGGCGGTCGAGGATGGCGGTCAGTGTGTGCGGTGGGTGGAGATGGACGTATTCGAGTCGCCTGGCTCGGCAGAGAAAGGTCAGTTGTCGTTACATCGCCAATAACGACTCACCTTTTTATATAGATGCATGCTCGTCCGAGCAGAGGCGAGGACAACGTGGAGTTGGCATTGGAAAGGAGGTCGTCGAGGTTGGCACCGAGCTCGGCTGTTCGCCGTCGTCGAGGGCTGCATACACAGGTCGGCATACACAGGTCGGCATACACAGGTCGGCAAGGGCCTTGAAGCGTTGTTCTGCCATTGCGTGCGTACCTTCAGCGAGGGTGTACCATTCCACAATGAACGGATCCGAAGCAAAGTACTGCCAACCATGAGTGTCGAGCTCAGCAGAGACTAACGCGAAACTTACCTGGTGCCCGGAAACGTTCTCTGCGTTGCGTTGCGTTCGTACCGCCGTCCTCGAGGTCGACAATTGGCAGTACGGATGGATCGCCGTCCGTGCGTAACGATGGCGTAGCGGTGTTTGCAATATAGCTACAGTACAAGGAGTTCAGTGTCAGAATGAATCAATGATTATGCAAAGCTTGGATGCAGACGTACCGTGGCATTCTGCACGAGCGAGAAACAGGACGGACACGAAGACGGCGGCGGGGTCGTTGTCGAATGGGAAAGCAGGACGACGCCTTCGTGGTGCATACTGGGACGTAGCACAGATGTGATAACGAGTCCGATTTCGCGTGTGCTTGAGTACTGGGCGGAGGTGCGTCCAGGTCTTCGACAGTATATATGAGGGCGGAAGCCAATGGACTTGAATCCCTCATCGACAGGTCGAGGTACGTAACGGCGCTGGAAAGATTAGTGCTATATTCACACCCACTACACAGGAGACTAACCGAATCCACCGCGGTACTCCCAATCGTGAGCGCGCTGCCGTCGCTAAAGCTTACCACGAGTTGCTATACCCGCGGATGTCTGCACAGGTACCCGTGTAAAAAACCCGCGGGTTTCAAACCCGCGGATACAGGTACCCGTTTTCCACGGATGCCACGAGTACAGGTATGGATTGAGCAAAATCTCGGAGGTCATTTGCAAGCTCATCTCCCTATGTAAACCCATTAAGGAGTCATTAGATTGAACAACTCAGCTGTAGGGAAGGTTCATCTCACCCATCTACCATAGTATGATGGCTGTGGACCCCTCACAACCTGTATTCAGCCCCAAAACCCGCGGGTTATCCGTGCAGGTACCTGTATCCACGGATACAGGTATACATTTTCCCACGGATGGCAAGAGTGGAGGTATGGCTTTTGAGGACCCAAAAACCCGCAGGTATTGCAAGGGTTAAAACCCGTGCAACTCGTGGTAAGCCTGGCCCATCGCCAGACCTGCCATAGGTTCCTCCGCCGGCGGCGGCACCAGTGTCAGGGCGAGCGCGCGCGCGATGTGGCCCGTCTTGCGCTACCACGTCCTGCTCGAGAGAATTCCGGCGCTGGCTTGGTCGTCGGGGCAGTCGCGGGACTGTGGAGGAGGGAGTGAGTCGATGAGGGAGCGTGAAGACAGTGCCAGCGCATGGGCGCTTAATTAAGCGCTGGCGACGAATAGAGGGACGCACGATATGACCATCGAGACCGCACTTGTCGCACGCGTTGGGCTTGGCCTCCATGGTACAGTCGCGCGAGACGTTGCTGTCGAGACCGCCTGGGCCATGCATCAGTAATCCCTCGGGGCCCATCGCACATAGCGCGTACACTTGTAGCTAGAAACCAACGGCGTCAGCGAAAGACGATGCATGGATACGAACTCGAGCTCACCAGGCAGGCGTCCCAGCCTCGGGCAGTTCGCAGCTTGGTGGCCGACCATTGTCGCAAACGAAACTAGTCGGATGAAACAGGCACGCACACGTCCGCGCCTGCTCGCAGAAGATCCGGAAGGCGTCGGGGAGAGGATATATGACTGCGATATGAGGCATTGAGGAAGGTCCGAGAGTCTGGAGCGTTGTTAGGTGGTGTGTGTATGAGGACGACAACGCACCGTCGAAGACACGCAGAGCAAACGTCTCGAGCTGTACGCCCTTCGCGGTCTTGCAGAGTCTCGTCAACACTTTCTGGCTCAAGGAGTCGGTCAACTAATCGACACGTCCACGGGAGACGACTAGGTGCAAGGCGGTAGTTCCGGACGCCATGGGGCCGGGGGCGACATTGCTCGGTGGGTGTTTCTGCTGTAGGTCAGTTTCTGTTTCGTTTCCCTCGACAACGACTCACCTTGAGTCCTTTTCAGAGCCAGATGTGCAGAGCGCGGCGGATATGCTGGTAGAATGACCCAGACCCGTTCCCTACATCACGTATCTACAACCCTACCAGCTCTGTGAATTTATTATTATCTACAGGTCAATTCTGGAACTCGTCAGAGAATGAGAGGCGAAGAAAAGAAAGACGCACTGTTTGCTCACCCACCCCAGCTTTCGCAGCAAATCGTCCACCGCCCTCTCAACCCCAGCGAGCCCTCCACAAGCGGCAAAGTCGAATTTCTCCCGGTGCTTGACGCGGCACCGGCGCAAGGCGCAAGGTTTTGGGCGGATCCACGTGCCGGCGTCCTTGTAATGCGCGTGGACCAGCACCTCTTCTCCCGGTCAACGCGCACAAGGTCAGGAAAAGGAACACGCACCGAATTTTGCTCCGTACGGAACACGCCAACGGCAAACCCAGGTTTGCGGCTCGGGATAGCATTTCCGAGCCCATTCCTTCCGACGACGCTCGATGTCATTCGTCCGCCCAATTTTCGCGATGGTGCCGTCGCGCTCGGTGAAGAGGTAGATGAGGGCCGCTTTGTCGCGTGGAGACGGGCGCGAGGCGATGGTGTGGCGACGATGGGGAGAGGCGCGAGGCATGTAGAGTAGTCGGTGGGCGCAAGAGGGTTGTGACGGAGCAAGTAGGTCTTGGTCGTGGTGGTGAGCAGCAGTGAGGAGAACTGTGACAATGTGGAATGGCGGCTGTCGATGGAAGATGTCGATGGGAAATGAGGCCTGTCGATGGCAAGCTCACAAGGTTTGAAGACCTCCAATGTGAGATTTTATGAATTCCTCAGACTTGGAGTGAGTGGAGAGAGCCAGAACGCGATAGGAATGAGAGTGGGAGCTCTCAACTCATCCACAGTGCACTTCGCGTCGCAGAAAACGCGCTGCGGGTACGCGGGCGACGCGGGTCAGCTCAGCTCAGGTAACTCGGAAACAAAGGGCTTTTGTGGCCCGGGTCGGCTCAGAGTCGATTAGATATCGTCGGGGCAGAGATTTTGGAACAAGATGGGGAACACGAATGCATTCTATTGAAGAAAAATGAGACGCGAGCGCAAAGCAGAATAAAACCGAACGCACCATACTGTAAGTTATATTTGAGCAAGGATATCGTTCTCCACAGAATAGCTGGGTTCCGGAGTCAAGTAAAGATGGTGAAAATGGGTAGGCACGCACAACAATGTTGTTCTGTACGACTGCGAAGGCAGCGATTTGGAGATGGATGTGGTTCGTGCCAGGTGCTATGGTGTTTTCCCACGCTGAGCCGAGCCTAGTGACTGATCCCCGCTCGGAGAAACTATCCGAGTTTCTCCGAGCGGGGACCAGTCACCTGGTTCTGCCTAGCGTGGGAAAATATCTCTCAGTCACTTCCGCACCACAACGATGCTGCTAACATCCTTCGCCTCCATGCCACCTCTCGCCCAGGCTTTCGGATTTTGGATCCTGGTACTCAACACTCCTTCACCCTCCCTCGTCTCACTGTTTTTTTCAGCATTGAACGTCCGGAACGCTTCTACGTCGACGTTGTGTCGTCGTCGCGTCCACCAACGCCTCACGAGTCCTCCACCTATTACTTGCTTCAACCTCAACACGTCCACCACACCACCGAAGGCGTGAGTCCTCCGAACTCAGCAATGCCTAGTCTCATTCGTTCTCAGATCGTCGGACGTGGAAGCAGATCCGGATAGATATACGTTGTTCATAGCCTCCCCTCCTCCAAGACCAATGCAATCCATGTTGTCCACTATCCGCGAGCCTCTGCCTGTGTGTCCGTCCAAGCGATGCAAACTTGATCATGAGCAATATCCATCCAGAGTGGGGCCATTTGCAGGCGACGCGTAAGCACCAACTCCGAGGTTGATTGGATTGGATACTGTACCTTGGCCTAAGCGAGCAAAAAGAAGGCACTGTACGCATATAGTAGTCAGTATTGGGTCCAAAAACGGATCCCGCACTTTGGTGATGCTCACACTCTTACCCGCTCCACCACCACATCCTCCTCAGCGCATCTTCCCCGCCATATACGACGTCACTCCTCTACGCCGTTCTGCGCGATCTTCATGGCCCAACACCAGATATTCACGCATCGACAACGACCTCAAGCACGCGGGGGACGGTCAGGAACGAGCATCTCTTCAGGCTTTTGGGGAGGGTTTCTCTGGTCTATAAAACATTGTGCGTGGCTCTCCCTCCGATTTCTTCCCGTATCTTACGTTTTCTGCCTGTTCAAGCTTCAAGTCCGATGTATTCACGGTGCGCGACCCTTTTGACGCCATATTCCCACTAACGGACTCTCAAGCTGCCCGCCCGTGCCCTCGAGCATCCCCAGGACGTTCTTTCAAGACTCCCGCACGAACGCATCACTTTATCTCCCACTACCTCACGCGATGTCCGTCCAAGCCAGAGCATACCGCATCGTCCGACCGGGGCCCATGCACCAATACCGACTTGCTCTTTTCTTGTCCATCGCCCTTTCTCGTTGCCAGAAACTCGAGGGCAGATCTAGATCCCTTTATCCGTTATGTCACTGCGTTCCCTTTGAAGTACGTCCCCTTTCAAGTATTTGAAAGTCCGTCCTCTTTCAAGTCTTTGAAAGTCCGTACTCTGACACTTATAAAGACACGAATCGACCTGATTCCCCACTTACCTTCTGTCGTACCTTCCGTCAATGCGTTGATGTGTGTGCTTGGCGAACTAACTACAAAACCAAACCTGTGAAAACCGAATAACACTATATCCAAAACCTCTATACTCTGAATAAGACTTGTAATAGTCAAACTCGTCGTAAATCGGTGTAAGGGAGTGAAACCGAATAAACACAAATCCAATCAAATAGCTAATAGACACTAGCGAGTTCAGAACCCTGGGTACAGGGCCTTTGGTGGGGGTGCAGGGTAGGTAGTTCGAGAGTTTGTAACGCGCACGTAAGACGTACTATCGACGAGCCTTGATGGGGCGGCCAAATACGATGTCCTAGTTCCTTAATCGGTATTCTTCCAAGTTCTTGTTCTTCTGTCTTCCTTATTCTGTCCTGGTTCCTAAATCCTAAATCACTAATCACAATTCTTGTCAAACACTTTGATATCTTGATGCCCGAATAACACTTTGCTCAGTTCACACAATCCAAATCCGATTTAAAGTTATAGCCTTTGCAGTTTGTAGCTTTAGCTAAACCCCAGATCGCGGCCTCAATAGGTGGGCGATTCCGTGGCTACAGTGTACCAAAATCCTACTTATATACCCTTGTCTGTGTCATATCTGAGTAGTAAATATTATGATGGATCGTCCCTCGAGTCATATTCGTACGCAGATCCCTGATCCGAATTGTGATTGTCGTTATTCGGTATGATGTTTCTTCAGTTATCCGATTAGCGGCTCTGCCCTTGGTACCAGTGGATAGCCCTCGTCCGTAGCTTTCCGTGCATATGCGATTCGTCCCAAAACGTCCAGTAGTTCCGAAGTTATTGCCTTCACTTGTTTTCCGGATAAGGTCACCAGGATCATTTTGTAGTCACTTGGGTCTTGTAATCTTCGGCATCCGACGGCTTGTCCCTCTTGGCTCTGATTCGGGTTTCCTTGGTCCGATTAGGTCCGGTCCGTGTCCCCCCGCCATCTCATCACAAGTCCGAATAGCAAACGGTTATTCCAAGACTGCCAGGTCTTATTCGGTGTTTATCCCTTTGAGTGTTTTGCACCGGATTGGATAGGTCCAGGCTTGTGGGCTCTGCTGGTATGTGTAGACAGTGAACTTGGAATGCGCCGCGGGTCATCAACCCCATTGCAGACCTTATTCACTGTTGCAGATATCTCCCAACTAGCTATTCGGGCTCATACTAGTTCTATGATGTGTGCACCGAATAAGCGCGAAAAGGTTGCCCTTCCACGCCTACTCCGTAAAGCGGCTTATCAGCGTCACTTCCCTCACCTCGACAGCAACACAGCTGGGGTATGTCGCTATCTGAATGGTACATCTTGCTTGCTCATCGAAGCTAGGTCGTCAGGCGAGACCTCGTGGCCCTCCGGTGGGGCACGCAGAACGACCGTGTATATTCTACGAAAGTGCTCACCCTACACGAATCCGGAGCCCACGACGCTCCTTGCGATCCCAAAGTCGACTCTAGTTTCGTGGATCACCCCCGCCAACCGTACACACACAGCCTCCGCATTCTTTTGAAGCACGGGAAGAAGCGCGACAACTTCGTCATCTTTGTTAAGCGCGGACACGACGCCACCAAAGCACCCTACTTCACGCCCAATCAATGTGTCTGTTATATCCATGCCGACCACATTCCATTCATGCTCCTATCGCCTCCGGTCATGCTCCTATCACCTCCGGTCATGCTCCTATCGCCTCCGGTCACGCTCCTGTCACACCGGAGCTTCCGGTCTTCCGGAGCCTCCGGACAGCCATCAACCTTTTTGCCATCTTCTGGTTCTACTCCAATCTCCTTCATACCATTCAACACCGTTACATCTACACACCCTTCCTGTGCCGTCCGGTTCAGTCCCCCACCTTCCGGGACACCCTCCGGTCCTTCCGGTCCATCAATTGATCGGAACACTCCGGAATCGATCGGAGAGCTTGGACACCTTATGTCTATCTCCTCGCTCTCTTCCTGTGCTCTCCCGTTCGCCCTCCACCTTCCAGTTCACCTTCCGGAGTTTCCGGACCATCAATCGATCGGATCACTCCGGAACCAATCGGAGAGCTCGGACACCTTATGTCTGTGTTCCCATCTATGTATGCTTCCATTTCCTCTCGCTTCAACACCTCTCCTTATTGTCCTCGCTCCTCTATCACTTCTCCATCCACTTCCGGAGTTGTCTTATTGTTAGACCCATCATTCCTTCCCGTCACACGACTTGCATCGTGTCCCCTTCTTATTGTCATTTACATCTTACTTACAAATCCTTCTCGCCTTATTGTCATCCTGCTTCCTTTCCTTTCCAGTCTTGACAATTAGGATCCTAGTATATATACCTCTAGCTATCGTCTCTGTACCTTAGCTTGAAAATAAACGTTATCCCATGAATTCCTCTCATGGCTGATGCCTTTCCTCCGTCTCTGTCTTCGCCTCGACTCCGGAAGCTATGCCTCATCTTCCGGATGTCTTTCTGTCTCCCTTTCGACTTGTGCTGGCTTTCGGGACCCTTCTGGCAACCAACCCGGACGCCCACCGGACGCCTTCCGGACTCTGTCCTCCATCGTCCGGTTCTGATACGATCATTCCGGTTCTGATCCGATCATTCCTGTTTTGATCTGCATCCAGTCCGCTTCCGATCTTGCCCCGGACTGCTTCCAGATCCTGTCTTCCATCGTCCGGTTTTGATCCCATCATTCCTACTCCTTTCCGGTCCTTCCGGTTCGCCCTGCTCCCGTCCGGTCACTATATACCAACATCTCTTCTCTTGTCCTCGGCTTGGGTTCCAGACAGTCGCACACCCTTCCTGAGTGTGGTGCTTGCGAGAATAGCCGATATGCCACTTCCCCGGTCTCCGGTCCCTTCTCCGGTCTCCGGATTCCGGTTCCGTGATGTCACATCGTCCGGTCACCCTTCCGTTCGGAAGTGGTTCCCTCCGTCTGGCTCAGGATATAACAGTGTCGACCTCTGGGGCGATCTTATTGTAATGCGGCTCGGCGCGCGGAACGACACTGGCACGACGGTGGTCCACATGCGAGGAAAGAAAGACACTCATCTTGCAAAGTATGTGGTACAAGAGTGCGTATGACGAGATTCCGCATTGGAAGCAGCTTTATCTCTTCCACAGAACTCTCGCTACTCTCCGAGCCCAAGCTGTTATATTTCTACAAACGCACCTAGCTGAGGCTATGGGACCCTGTGTAAACTGCACTAGGTGCTGTGAGATGCTAGCTGCTCCTAGGCGTTTTGCAAGCGTTCATGGGCTATAATACTGGCTGAAAAAAAAATGGTCTAGACCGGGCCTTTCCTTATTTGGATGCTTTGTGATGGCTGTGATATTCCATCAAAAAAAACCCGGCTATATTGATAAAAATAAAATAAAAGAGCAGGCTTGTTTGGATCCTTGTTTGGCTCCCAGGCCTCTATCAATTCTCAGTGATCCTGTCAATTCCCAGTGATCCTGTTCCACCCTGCCCGCCCGTGACACCCCGCTTGTGACACCCCGCCTGTGACCCGCCGTCACACCCACCCGTCACAGCCCACCCTTGGTCCTCCTGCCCGGTACTGCTCCTGGGTACCACATTCCTCCTTCCAGCAGCACATTTCACTACTATTCCATTCCTATATACGGCACTGTTGATTGCACGACATCCCGCCCGTGACCCGACGTGACATCCGCTGTCACACCCTCCCTGGTCCTCCACTGCACCTGTATACCATCCAGTACAACAACTTCAATCTTATTTCTAGATATGGCCCATAGACTTGCCACTATTTATCAGAATACAGTCAGCGTGGCGCATCAGTTTTGATGGCGCATCAACAACGGCGCAGCAGTTTTTTTCCTCTTCTTCTTGGTGCCATTGGGACGGAGACTGATCCTGTGACATACCCTGTGTCAAAACCGCCAGCGCCACCTTTAAAACCCTTAGACTCCAGTTTGTTATAATTCGAGGGAAGTGAGAGAGAAAAATCACAAGTCCCCAGTCCTTCAAAATCCTTACTCGTTTCATGACAGCGGAATCATTCATTATAACGAAATCAATCCCAAGTTACAAAGTTACAAAGTTACAACGAGATCACTAAAATACAAGTCAGAATTACTTACTGCGGTTGTTCCCCCGATTCGACAAGTCCGTTTACAACCCAAATAACGTCCTCGACTGCGTCCTTCCAGTCCTGCGACATACCCTGGTTCTTCTCCGCCAACACACAACCCCACCAGTACAAGCTCGCGACAACACTGATCATGCCGTTCAGCCCCGGAACCACTAAGCCCTCCCAAGAACGCCCATCTGCCTTCGTACGCGCCGGACGACCGTCTTTCACCTTCCGCCACGATGGCTGGGATTTTCCCCACCAACTCCACCATTCCTTCGCGTAGAGGCCGACATTTGGAATCTTCGTTGCTTTCCCCGCTTTCCGTCGGCTCCGAATCCAAGACCCAACTTGCTTGGGGCGGCCGCTTGCGGGAATGAAGAGCGAGACCGTTCCCCAGCTGTATCCGCGCTCGAGAGCAATCCATGCCATGACCAGCGCGTTGTAACGGCTTCCCAAATCCACACCCACGACCTGCTCCCAAAGGTTCTCCGCGATCACCCACGTAGCGTCGTCAGGGCACTCTGGGGGCTCGACGTCCATCTCCTGCCCACCCACGGACGCAGCTCTGGGCCCCACTGAGACTTCGGACGACGTCTTCGCCCGTTTTCTTCCCTCGTTGACGGGACGAGTCATCCGGCTCCGGCTCATTCTGGTCCGGTTCGTCGTCCTCTTCCGCGTCCTCGTCCTCGTTGGCCCTCTTTCGTCCGGCAACGACCGCTGGCGGATCCGATGGCGATGGCGATGGTGACTTCTGCGACGCTGGCGGCACAACGACGGCTGGCGGATCTGCTGGTGATGGCGATGGTGACTTCTGCGGCGCTGGCGGCACAACGACGGCTGGCGGATCTGCTGGCGATGGCGATGGCGACTTCTGCGGCGCTGACGGCACGATATTGGCTGTAGGGGCTGGAGGAGCGACCTGGTCCGATGAGCCTACGTCCTTGGTCAGACGTGACGAGCGGCGAGCGTCGGGTGGTCTCTCGCCCGGCGCCTGGTCATCCTCGCTGCCGCTCCCGCCCTTGTCGGCATTAGGGTCGGGATTGACCCAATCATTGTCCTCGTCTTCGTTGGCCTCCTCTGCCGCCTCTACCTCCTCCAACAAGCTCTTCTCTCTTCCCTTCCCTTTCCCAGAGCTCGCCGTAGCCGCTTTTGTCGCTTTTGCCTTGACAGGCTTGCTCGCGTTCCCCCCCGTCACATCTTTGGCCCCCGAGCTCCGTCCCTTCGTTTTCGAGCTGCCTGCGACGCTCTTTTTGGACGCGTCCCGCGCCTTCGCCTTCGCCTGACTGCTCCCTCCGCCGCCGTCGGGCACTGGCGTCATGCGTATTAGCTGGCTTTCGTCCAGAGGCGGGGGGAAGTTGGAGGTTGCTGTCGGCGCTGTCTCCCACGTTGTGAGGGCCGTCGTCGTCGCTCTTGGGGTTCAGGGCGTCGTCGTTCTCGCCGTGCGGGCCTCCTACGCACTGGTCTGGGGGCAGAGAAGCCGCAGTGCAATCGGAAGGTCCTGCGAGGCCTCGTTAGTACTCGGTTTGACCACGGGGTGAGGTTAGCAACGACTTACTGAATGCTGTGTGTAGGTACGCCCTCATTTTCTCGCGTGTTTCCCTCTCAAAGTGCGCAACATCCCATTGCGAGAAGGGGACTGGTGCGGGCGCTTGATTTTCGCCATAAGAAAAGCTATTATTGTGTTTATAAGTATTTCGTTTGGCGGAGAACGCGCTGGAACTCACTCGAAGACCCGTAAATCCCCATGCCATTTTGGAATCGGCCCTCCGACCAAGACACAGATGTGGAAACCCGTCATCTCCGAGACCTTGGTCATGAATTTGCCCATGACGTCCTCGAGGTGGTCGATGGCACTGGAGGGCTATCAGTTTCATTATAGTAAGCCGAGATGGACGCACTATTGACGCGAGGCGGGGTCCCTTGGCGGCCAATCCTTCATCGCCGTGTCGAAGGCCGTGCGCTGTTGTTCGGCCTCAGCCTGCGCTCGGTCCTTGTACACCTTCTGCTCCGCTGGCGTCTTCTTATCCCACAGATTGCGCGCGGCTTCGGTCATGAGCGAAACGGGCGGACTATCAATTGGTTTCCCGTCCTTGTCGACCCTTTCGGCTTTGGGGACGTTGGCCCACAGGCGCTTGACCTCGGCCTTGATGGATGGGGTGTAGTCGTCGTGCATGAACTGTTGTACGCCAGGCAAGGTACGAATTGGCGGCTTCGTTTCGGACAACTTGAAGAAGAAGTGCGTCAGAGGGTCTGCGAGGTCGAGCTTCTTTCCGGATGGCGCGGATCTATTGCCGGTGGTCCCCTGCTCTGCCCGGCGTTGCTTGTTAGGGTGGTCGACCCGGTATGTGAGCCAGCGGCAAATGCGCTGTCAGCATCATAGTCAGCCTCGGTTGTCACGGTTGTGACAGTCTGCTCACCGGCTTCATCGACGCAATCCAGTTTGCTTTGGTCTCGCGCTCTTCGGCCGTCAAGTCGCTATCGTCGTCTGGTGTCGTCGTCGCCGTCCAAACACGCAACGGAAGTGGTGGTTCTTCGTGGTCCCCCAGGTCATAGGGGATCACGTAGAAGAATTCATTATACACGGTCTGCAGGTAATCCTCCGCTGCGCGAGAGCCGAGCTGTCGAGCTTTTTTGAAGCCGTCGATGTGTTTCTCCAGCACAGTTTCCCGAACACCGTCTGCCCAGGATTTCTTGTTCCCGCGCTCAGCCTTGGGCTTGCGACGCGACTTGCGCTTGTTCGCTGGGCCGTTGGGCTTGTCGTCGTCATCACGGTCGTCGCCTTCAGGGTTGTCGATAACTTCCCCTTCGTCAACTTCAGCGATTTCTTTTTGCCTGGTCGCAGTCGTACCTGTATCTGCGCCTGTATCTGCGCGCGCGTCTGGCAGCTCCGGAGGAGGCGTAGGACTGGTCGCGGTAGTCGCTGGGGCGCTGGGAGTCATACTAGCAAGATTCTGAAAAGCTATAGAGGCAAAGTCAGCAAAATCCCTACAGCATGCGACGCGACGCACCGTATTCGAGTCTGCAAAGTTACTGTGCGCGGCGACGCGACGTGAAATTTTCAAAGGGCTGGTGGGTAAGAGGAAAGCTGTCCCGTGAATTTTTTGACCCATGCGCACGGTGCACATGCTCGTGCATCGAGATTCGCTATCGCAGGGTTTGATACGACGAATCACAGGACCCACCCCCTTGATTTATCACGCTGCAACCATGTCCATCCCGCTTACCGATCCCGTCGCCGCCGCCGCCGCCGCCGCCGCCGATCTCCCTGGCGGACCCAACTCCAATGTTCTGCCGTTTGTCGGTCCGGTGAGTCTGAATGAGCCAGTGCCATGAATATTTCAGCTAATTCTGTATTCCTATTGCAGCTGCCGTTGGGCAACAGCGTTGCCCTCCTCTACGAGTCCTCCCGCGGCACCGCGAGGCTCATCCAATTCCCCTTCCCCTCCCTCAACGCGGCGAAGGAAGCGGAGGAGTTGCTCCCTCTCCTCCAGAATAACACTCTCGCCTGCTCGCTCTGCGTCAGACCCCATCTCCCCCATCCAGACGGGTCTTTCACCATCCTCCTCACCTGTCCACACTGGCCTGACGACACTCCCTTCTTGCCACAAAACGCGGCGATCAACGCGATCCTCGCACCCGACAAAGTCGACGAGGGCAGGGCTCGCCCTCCCCTCGGCGATGTCGTCGTCGTTCGACACGCTCCTCTCCTCGCGGAGCCGGCGGACTCTGGCACCCGCGCCCGGCTTTGGTCTAGCGGCTTCCGCGATATTTCGCCCGCTGATGGGCCTCTTATCGATGGCGCTGTTCGCTGGTGAGTGCCCCTTGTCTTGCCTTCTTCGTTCTGCTAATTTCTGCTTTCCGGGGCGCTCACCGAGCTCGAGAAGCTGCCCGTCGAGCTGGACGGCTGGATGTACTTCGTCTCATACGAGGCCGCCGAACGGTTATTCCACCCTGATGGCTCGCGCGTCTTCCCAATCCATTGGGGGCAACGAGATTGACCAACGGGCGTGCTGTTTCAGAGGGGTGGGGTGTATATAGACCTTTTGTGTTGTTTTTATTTTATTTTTAATGCTGCATATGGACTTTGTGCGAGTCTTTCTGCGAGTTCGTCTCAAGCGCAGCCAAATTTGGCAATAACCCCTAAGTGGTCTTCCAGCCCGTACCGTCCTACAGCATCGAGCTCAAACCGGGATTTTTTGAGGCTGAAGAAATTTCTGCTCTATAGGAGAACTGGGCTGCGTATTTAAACCTCTGGTGCTGTGTCTCGGGGGTAAAAAGCAAACTGCTGTGATCAAGGCTCGACCCACTATACGCACCATGCAACACCGTCTCGTTATAAAATAAAAACATGGTATGCCTCGAAACAAAGGTATGTTCCCTTCCGTACAGTTTTTTGGGGCCTGTGTAAGATTTGACTGTTCAGACCAGCAGTAAATTGCCCTTTTTTGTCACGGCTAAGGCGCTATTTCGCTCAGAATTGTCATATTATGGGTTGCGTGCTCACCTATTAACTTCCTGAGCAATTGACGGTCTCCACGAATGATGGTTGAGCCACAGTCGACTTTTGGATGCACTAGATTTGGCCATCAGGTAGTGCGTTACACACTGGTTATAGCTTGGACTCGGACCACCACCATGCCCTTCAAGCGCGCACATAGCACCGATGGAAGCTTTCGTCAACATCGCCGGTGAGTCTCTCTACCTCTTACCCTCACCCTAGGGCTCATTCTATTTGAAGCCAAACTACCCAGCAACGCAAGGCCGTCCACCAACAAGCCTCGCGCAATTACTACGAAAAGAAGTGTTTGGCTGTTCTCCTATGCTAGCCAGCCTTCTCCTACTAACGTTGCCCTAGCCAGAAGAAGATACTCGAATCTCGCCGAGCTAAACGCCAGAACCCTGTCCCCACCACATACCCCGACGATGCAACCTCTGCCAGGACACCAGAACAAGAGCCTCCACCTCCACCTCCACCGCCCCTGCCGCCTACACCAATGCCCGACGACGCTGTGGATGTTGCAGCGCAGATGCTGCTCGCACTGGCCGTGGAGATCCACTCATCGGACTCTCGGGTATCCCGATCAAGGTCGCCTTCCGCGTTTGAGCCTTACTCGCCCACAAGGTGTGTGCCCAGCAGCCCTCGTCAGCGCCAACTCATTCTCTCGGTTCGTTCAGCAGCGTGAACCCGAGTCTCAAGAGGTGAGGTGTCACAGCCCATCGCAATCTACGATGACACCAAACAGTGCCTCAGAAATACCGCTGAGCTCCCTCCCGGCGTCACACCGGTTTCTGACGAGCAGCTGGAAGCGCTACGGTCCTATGGATGGTTCGTTTTGAGCAAGGTACAGCAACATCAGCTTGAAGTCTGGGAACTCAATAATTCCCGCGTCCCGTTGACCCCACCAAGTGACGACGAATCTCGACACTGGGTCCGAGCCGACTTCGGTTCGCCTCAAGTCTCTCCAGCCAGACTGCATTCAATCATCGCGTGGTGGGACGTTGTCACAGAGACACCTGCGTGGCACCGCATCCCTGGGGTGCGACGTTTCCGGCCCGTTTTTCGGGATACGGTTCAATGGGAATCGCAAGATCCTCGCTTGAGCAGGTTGGACCATTTCCCCAAGCTGATGAAGGTCTATGCGGAGAAGGTGATGGATATCCATCGTCGCACATCAATCACTTCGTAGATATCTTCGTAGTCAATGTCCTCAATTGGCTGTCAATACACATGGTTCACGGCATCCTTCCGAGATAGAGAAGCGTTTAGGGTTTAGGCTGTTTAAGCAGTCCTGGGATTCAAACAGCAATCCATATATAATGACTTCGTAATGACAGCGCTTCGTAAGGATTATGATAGTGCTACTCTAAGTTTCGATGGGTGCGTGCGTCCGGGAAACGTACGTCCGACCAGTCCATCTTGACGCGCGTGAAGTCGTTGAAGCCTACATACAGGGTGTTGATCTCCCGCTTCAACGGCAGCAGCGGGATCGGCGGACGATGCTGTACCGCGGCGCAGCTGCCAATGGGGCACCGCCAAGAGTCGTTGATGTGGATTCGAGCACAGACGAAACAGAAGCTGTGGTTGCACATGAAGCTGTTAAAAAATCGATGCCGGCAAAGCGAGAGAGGAAATATTGACGAACAGGACAGGATGCGACTTGAGATCCCCACACAGAGCGCAGCAATGAATGGGATCGATGATCACCGCAACACTTGGCGGGGTCTGGTGCTCATCCATGTAGAGCCGCTCGCGCTGAGCGATGGCGGCGTAAGGTGCCTCCGGATCGTTCAGCTCGAGGCACTTGAGGGCAGCGGAGATGGTACACGTTCGGAGATAGGCAGTGCGATCCTGCTCCTTCTGTGCTTCGACGTCGGGCTCCGGGTGCTCGTCCTCGTGTAAGATGGGGTCGTCGGCGTTGATTGCAGCCTCAAGAGCGGTGCTGGCCATGCGAGCGAAGACTGCCGGGGTCGTGTCGACACGAAGGACAGCTTTGAGCGCTTTTTCTACAAGGTAATGAGACGCGCGTGGATGTAACGGCAGAAGGGACAGACGTTGCACGCGAGGCCGTCGAGAGTCGGCTACATGCTGGGAGGAAGGAGGAGCGGCGAGTTGCTCGAAAAAGGCACGACGAGCACGCTCGCCCTCGGGAGCTGGACTGGCATTGAGTCGAGAGCAGCAAAGAATGGACAGAATCTGCGTACGCGAAGGCGATTCAGGACTTCGGCGCCTCTTGCGCAGGGCTCTGCGACTAGCAGGAGTCGAGGGAAGACGGCCGTCGGTGATGGGATTGTTAGCGCCGCCAGATTCGTTGACGTCAAGGTGGGCAGGACGACCTTGGTGAGGAGCCAGTGATCAGAAGGGAAGGGCTGCTGAGAAGTCACACAACGCACCGGGAGCCAGCTCGTCGTCGCTGGAAAATGGATCGGCGGCGGGATGATCTTCTTGTCCGTCGCATCCGCTGTGAATTTGGGACAGCGATTGCGCTGGGAAGAATATTCAGCGACTGTCAAGAACGGCAGCGAAGAGAAAGACATACGTTCGTCGTCACTATAGTCGGGCTCGGACGAAGGGGGCAACGGAGAAGACATTTGTTTTCGGGAGATGAGCCATGGTGCGAAGATAGATAAAGGTCGTGTTTCTCCGTATAGAAGGTCACGCGTAACGCTCGCTTAACTTATCCAAGATCTCACATCTGGAATCGGATTTGCCTGTACAGTCGAGAAACATCCCTTGGCGCCCGGTCCTTGAGTCTCTGGGACTAACAAACAGCCTAACCAAGCTCTTCGGACGCAAAGCTGCTTCCAAGAAAGCGAGAACACCTGGATTCTCAGTCTGGATCGCTTTCGCTGGCTCACTCATCTCCTTGGGCCATAACTGGTGGCCATGCGGTCTCTTAAGCGACAAATATCCGCACGATATCCGCTCGGCAACCGCCCACTTGGATTCCCGTAAGCTGTCTTTAAGTATCGTGACGCTGTGGGCGGGCTGTCGCTGCGAGCGGTCAGGTACGTACCCAGAATTATTGCACAACTCTTCTGGCAATTTACAGCCATGCCAGGACTTGAAATCTCCCGTATTTGTCGGGCCAAATCACAGGTGCGACGCAGCGTATCATCGGGCCATCATCACCTGCAACGATCGCCCACAAGCCTCGTAGCCCCGATCCAGCTCGTAGCCCCAATCCCTGGCCCGAGGTATTGGATCAGCTGGGTCCGCACTGCAACATTTCTTTCACCCAACTTTCATCCCTTCCGCGATGGAACTCCAGCTCCTTCGGCGCGCTCCCCGTCCTCAAGACTCAGGCAAGCATACTTCTTGCTCAAACTGCACTTCTCAATGTTCACAGACGAGAACTTGAAGACCCTGAATAAGGGAGAACCATCCCAGCACTTCCCCGTTATCCCGAAGCTGTTCAAACTCCGCCCTCTCGGCCGCATCCAGATTAGCTATGATATCCACCTGTAGGTAGCAGCATTTTCCAATTGCGCTCAGTACACTGAAGGCATACGGTTGCTATATAAGCTCAGCTCCTTAGGGCTGTATACACTGAGTGCATTTGCCTTCTGCCGGCCCTATAAACTGGTATACCCGGCTTGGCCAATTCCCAATCTGGATCCAAAATGTCACTAATGTCACATATCATCACAAGTTGTCGCACCTTTATTGATGTTGGTGATGGTAAGCTGTTTAACAGTGTCACAGGGTGTGACACTGTGACCTAGCTCCAAAATTGTTGATCAGCGCGCCTTCCGCCTTGGCGGGCCGCCCTGGTGTCACATATGTCACACAAATATAAAAGAGGCACAATGACCTGAAAAGCATGCCTGTACAAACTGTGTTCTATACAACCTAATATTCATGGAGATATTCAATAGAAAGCGCTAACTCAACTGACAAAAGGCATGATGTCACATATGTCACATAAACATAAAAGATGCACAATGGCCTGGAAGGTATGCCTGTACAAACTGTGTTCCATACAGCCTAATATTGATAGAGATACTCAATAGAAAGTGCTAACTCAAATGGTAAAGAACCTATAAAAATCATAAATAAAATACAGAAGATGCAGAGCACCCTAGGATCGCATAATGTCAAAATCTTATCTTCTGAGCCTCAATATTGAAGGAGAAATTGAAATAACAAGCATTAACTCAATCATGGATGTTCTTCTATACATTAATGCCGCTAACTTGATCTCACACAGTTATCAAACAAGGCACTAACTGCATCACAAGCCTTCAATAAAGACACTAACTCAATCACCAGCCTTATAGCAGCGCTAACTCAAAATCCTAGGACAAGCTCTCCACATTCAGCTCACATCCCCTGATGTCACACATGTCACTGCTGCCATAAAAAAAAATGGAAAAGTTGCCGGACATCTGGTAAATTACACCCTGTACAACTCACATTGCAGTAGGTGCAGTATTCATCAAGATAATCAATTAAATGACTTTAACTCAACCTAAAGAAATAAAAGGTAGCCAAACACATGTAAATACTGCTGGTAAAAGATGCACATCAATAGCTGCAGTATTGGCAAAAATATGAATAAGTGTCTCTAACTCAACCACCGAACTAGATGTCATGCAAGTCATTAAAGGTCTTTAACTCAATTGCTCCCCAGCAGATTGATGTACAACATGGATCCCTGACTCTAGCTCTGCTCGTCCAGATTCTCCTGGTCAACTCTAACTCAGTGATTTGTGTACAGATACATTAAGAAATAAATGACCTCTAACTCAACATCACTGTTATACCACAATTTATACGATAACCACTGCTTTATTTAGCCTGTAATTCGCTCGTAAGAGAGGCCTGTATACTCCCAACCTTCTGGGAGAGAATTAAACCTGTGGTGTGTGTGGATGGCTGCAATCTGTAGCTCGAAAGCCAAATAAATAATAGCTTTAACTCAATCAGTGAACATTGTCCATTGTACCCCCACTAGTGAGCCATTGCCCTTGAGATTTGGTAGGAGCGGACGTCTCCTGGCACCCAACTATCCTATGCAACCCTGGCTCAACAGGCCTTCTGTATGGCCCGGTGCACAGCTCATCAGAGTCAGAAAGGACACCCAATAATGTCTTATCCACTCAGTGGATAAAAGCGAGTTGTGTACCAGTGTGTAGAGGTCAGAATCCTCTATCCTCCCATCCATTTGTGAATTTATAGCATAATACTACAGTGTGCTATGGCCAGAGAGATACTCCATAATATGGTGTCTATATCATAGGCTATAGTACACCTATGAGCCTAAACTCTGTCATTTTGGGATTGGGTTATTCCCCTCTCCCAAAAGACCGAAGGATCAAAGTTTATTCTTAGTACCTGGCAGCTGGTGGTGAGATCTATGTTTTCATAGATAACACTGATTGGCATTTTCTGTGGGATCCATAATAGCTAGGAGGGTGATTCAAAGGCTAGAAGGGAATGTCTGAGTACTCCTATAAACCCATATAAGTTTCCCGTCTCAGAGATCCCATGAACTGGAGATTGAGTTTGATTAAGTGACTCTAACTCAACAAACAAACAGCAGAATGCCTAGTGTCATGTCTATTAACACTGTAGGTCTCTGGGCTGCTTGGGAATATCACTACTGGTCTCCATAACCTTTCCAACCACAGTTTTTGGCAAGAGCCTTTGGTGAGAAGTGCGATAAGCCAAAGACACAGTTTGGTGTTTAGACTGGAATATTCATGTCTTAGCTAAAACCATGGTCAGAACTTTATTTCACCTATGACCCACAACAGCAGGATAGGTCTGTAGACATGTGCAGGGGGTCCTCACGAGCGTTTAAATCAGTCTCCTAGCCTCAATGGATCTCTTGGAAAACCCTAATCAGTGTTATCTATGCAAACATAGATCTACTTTCTCTTTCAGATCTATTTAAATTCAAGTCGGATCCTCTGGGGGATGATGAGAGGGTATTTACATCTTCCCGACAATATCTTAAGTTAAGCTCTACCTACCACACAGCTGGTGATACGACTGCTGCAATACTGAGTTCTTAGATGTCTATATCGTCCTGGTAAAAAATGCTTAGGATCTGCTACTGTACAGAACAGTGGGTGAATTGGTCCTCTACTGAATCTGACTTAGATCCAGCTTATCGGCCAGACAGATGCTACAATACTGCATGATGTCCTGGAATCTAAGTTCCTCAGGGAGCATTGGTTTCATGCTGTAGGCCTCTGAGTATTGGTGGGACTCAAGGGCCAGGTATTCTCGCCTCTTTCACCAATTCACTGAGCGATAGAGCTACTGGATAAGGCTTGCAGCAGCAGTACATCTGGGGTAAAGGTGCAGCCATATGTTGTCTTAGAAGCAAGTGAGAGGCAAGAAAATTACTTGGATAGTTGATAAGACATTGCACTCCATTCCTACAAAAGATCAAGTTGAAGGCAGCAACGGTTGTGGTACAATGTAGATGAGCTCATTGAGTTAAAGCTCTTTAATGATTTTACCTTGCATCCCTGCTAGTTGTGGTTCCCATGTCAGGTTAGAGTATTTGAAGGATCAATTAGAGCCTTGGTGCCAATTTCTAGCTAGAGCCAAGCATTGGTTCAAGTTCTACATAGTTATAACTAGGATGATGCTTGATTGAGTTAATGCTCTTTAATCAGGCATGCTTTCTGGCATCAGGGAGAGGGGCATAATTACGGCAGGAGAGTAAATAAGACTCAAACCAACCTTTCCCAGTACATTTAACACTTAGAGGCTCAATATTAATGGTGCAAGACACGTCTCTGGCCTGATTGAGTTAATGCTCTTTAATCAGGCATCCTCTCCAGCATCAAGGAGAGGTGCATAATCACAGCAGGAGAGTAAATGAGACTCAGACCAACCTTTCCCAGTGCATTGAATACTCGGAGGCCCAATATTAATGGTGCAAGACACATCTCTTGCTTGATTGATTAATGCTCTTTAATCAGACAAACTCTCCAGCATTAGGGAGAGGGGCCTACTCATGGCAGGAGAGTAAATAAGACTCAGACCAACGTTTCCAGATACTTAACAGTCCAATCCTTATACTATGTGAAGGTCAATTGGGTTGAGTTAGTGCTCTTTTTGTGGAGGAGGTGCCACCTTTTTTGGCCTCTGACTCAAGCACCTTTCAATGCTTAGTCTGGCTTTCACAGTGACTATATAGATGTCCTTGCAACTCTGAGGTTAATAGTCCTCTCAGTAAGCTATGCAGAAGGGATCCACCATAATTTAGTTAGTTCCCTGTTGAGTTAGGGTCTCTTATTGCACTAACTCCATCAATATTGAAGCATACAAGGTGTTACTTGTATTAAACATGTTCCTAGGGTACTCTGTATCTACTGAATTTTTGTTATCATTTACAGATATCTTTTGCCAGCTGAGTTAGTGCCTTTTATTGATTATCTCCATCAATATTGAGCTTCATACCCTGCCCCTTGCAGAGGAAGCATTGTCTATATATTCTGCATCTTTAATGTTTTGTGTGATATATGTGACATATGTGATACCTGGGCGGGAGGCGGGAGGCGGGCCCGGAGTATTTCCTGTTTTGGTCAAATGTCACACTATGTGACATCAGCTACCCTTGTCCCAAAAGGGGGTACTGGTTTATATGATATATAATGATCCTATCAGCAGGTGTACAGATATTGTCCCAAAATGGTAATGGCCCAGCCTTTTCCCCCAAATGGCCGGCTTCTCTAGAGCGAAGCCAGTTTCAAAATGCACTCAGTGTATACAGCCCTGAGGAGCCTAGCGTATTTAGCAACCGTCTCCCCTCAGTACATCTAGGTACATTTGGAAAATTATAGTGGCTTGGGCTCTGTTAGCAGGTACGCCAACATGGACTGGATCTTCCTGAACGCCGTCGGGGCAACGACCGTCAAGCGTATCGTCATATCGTACGACATCGCGTGCCAGTGGAAAGTGCACGTTCACGAGAGAGCGGAGAAGCTCGCTAGCAAGCCTGGGATCACCACCAAACTCGACGAATACCACCTTACCTTGGTCCTCCCGGTTTGGCACGCAGTCGCACACGAAAGAAGTTGCCAAGCCACGAATTCGCTTACATATGCCATGGGCGTTGGGCGGACCGACGGAGAGGGCATCGAGAGGACCTGGGCGATACTAAACCCTATCGCGTTCTCAACGAAGGAGATGGGGGAGGGCAACAGGCACGATACGATCGAAGGCAAAGTAGATCATGTGAATTTTGAGAAGAACGTCAAGGAAGGTACGTCTTCGACATTACCGGTGATTGGCCCAGTGCTGACTCCTTTGCAGGCGATACATTAGCCCGCAAGATGATCATCGCGCTGGCCGAGCGGGACAGACAGCTGGCGGAGTTTGCGGAGGTCGACGACAGCCTGGAGCCATCCTTGCGCCGAGAATGGCTCGCCCAAGTTGAGGCTTGGCTCGCGGATAAGAGCAAGCCCAATCCCTACCTCTCGAAGGCGACACATGGTGAGCAGGCATTGAATCTATTTCACGCTGGTGTGCTCACGACGGTGCAAAAGCTGGGCCATCAGAAGCGGCAATCCTCGCGGAATTGAAGAAGGCCGAGCTGGATCAGTTACGCAGCGGACGCGGGACTGAGCTGGGAGTGGGGAAAACAACAGCGGCGGCGGTGATCAAAGGCGCGCTCCAGCTGGAAGAGCTGCAGTAAGCTGGTCTATTCGACAACGAGACCTTGCCTGACGATTTGGTATAGGCGACGCATTAGATTCGAAGCAAGCGGGACTGCGACCTTGACGGCAGAACGCTCGAGTCAGCTGGACGAACTTCGCGTCGCATTCTTCAAGAAGCTGCGTGCGCTCGAAACGCATCAAGTCTTCTTCATGCCGGGCGTTGCAGAGCTACGGGCTGCGGAAGAAGAGCAACGAGATGCGGACGCTCCTCCACCGCCCGCGGAGCACACGAAACTCTGGCTACCTAGCGACCTGTCGGAGGAGCAGCGGGAGTGGGCGTGTAGACGAGGATTGGACCATACGGAGGCGCGGTTACGGCTTGGTCAATGCGGGGACGCTCTTGCCAAGATTCGCGCCCATCTCCATGCAAAGACGCACTTGATCGACAGCCGCAACGCCAACGCGGTCGGGCAAAGCTCGAGCACTCGATACGGCACCCTCATTGGACGAGTCGGAGACCAGGCGACACGACAGGCGATCAAGTATCGGGAGGTGTGGGCAGCACTCATTCGACTCAAGGGCCCCGACCACGCGCCGCAGTTCAAGGAGCTTCACGACGACGATCTGCGTGTGCATATTGAGTCAGAGAGCGATGCGAGGGCTCGGGCAGCTTTGGGGAGGTTAGGCTCGTCGCGAAGGGCGCGAAACGAGCCGTCGGTGACGAAGAAAATGTTACCGGTGTCTTGGATTTGGTTTGCTGGTGGTGAAGGTGGCGAGGAAGAGCTCCATGACTGTGAGTTGGATCTTTGGACTGTAAAAACGGAGGCTGACAATGCTCTGGATAGCGGTTCGGGTAGAGTGGGCAAAGGCACTAGCTCGGCGCACCAGATGGACCGAGGAGGTGCGTCTCCTTCGGGAGGAGATGCGGCGGGTGTTGCAGAGCTTGGAGACGGTCCAGAGGGAGTGGAAAGAGCGGGAGGAACGCCGCACAGAGATCGACGCAGAGTTGGCGGCAGGTTTGATGGCATACGCAAAGCGCCAGGCAGCTGTTCACAAGGGCGTCGCCATGGCGTTCCGAGGCAGTTGGGATGCATCTGGAGTCACAGCGATTCGGGCGGCAGCACAGGATGGAACGGAGGCGGGCGAGGGTAGCGGGGACGAGGCCAGCTAGGTCAGCTGATGTAAATAATCTAAATAATCGGTATCTGTCTGTATTTGGGACATAGGCAACGCCAATATCACAGGCCAACAGAGATGTGCTGATGAGGTCTGACTGCCGGGATGCCGAGGAAGCGTATGACCAAGTGGTCCGACCATATATGGAAGGTGAACATGGCAGAAGGCAAATGCACTAGCACCGGCTAGCCTGGGGAGAGCTAGCGCATTTGACACCAGGCAGCCTGGTCCCTCTAGGTGCTGTAGGCAAATGGCTACAACTACAGGTGGGGGTTTGGTGGTGTCGTTACTCCGGGGGGGGGTACGTCACGATATATCCCGTGAGCTCCCTTCTTCGTTATTTCCCTTTCTTTGACTCACGCGCTACAGGGAAACATAGAGAACGAACACTTCCAACTTCTCCCGTATAATCAGCTCGAGCCTGCAACTCTCTATAGCGCCCCCAACCCGTACAAGAAAGACTTGGAAGAGGACGATTTATTTCTGGGTTTGTACACGACGTTATATGCCGATAGGCTGGTGCCTCGCATCGACGAACACTCTAAGCGTCCGGAAATTACTATCAAAGTTGCTACGAACCTCATCGGCTTCAAGAATTGGGACTTCGAAGACACCCAGCTATCTCGCACCAAGCTCAATAAGCCCTGGGAAAATATGGACATCACCACTCGTGCTCTTCGCCAGAAGATGCAGGACAACGAGCGATGGCTCATAGGCATGATGGTGCAGGTAACGGGAAAGCATGACCTCAAAGGACGGTTCGGGGAGATAAAAGGCTACTCTTGGACCCGACCCCGGCCTGAAAAGGGACCACCCGACTACGGCAACATCGTCTTGACCGTGGGTCTCGAGCTCCATACGAACACGGACGTATTACCTTTCCATTCAGTTGTTGAGAGAAGGTCTGCCCCCCCCCTCTACGGCATAGATTTTGTAAAAGGCTCACTCACCATACTTTAGTTCAGGTCTCCCTCTTCACGAAGCACATGTTATAACCGAGTATGGGAAGGTCCGCCCTCAGCGTCCTCGCACACCGACCAGAGGCGACACTGTTGAGCCCGACGAGACCTGGCCGGGCCACAAGTCCAAACTCCCCCCTGTTCCTGTGCGACCTCATTGGGAAGAAGATGAGATGTCAGGGGACTATGCTGCTCCGCCTGACATTGGCGAGCGCGACGGTACATGGTTACTCAATGCAAGCTTTGTCAACAAGCGCATCGACGTCGTCGTGGTGGACCGGGTATCGATGGACGCGATCGTCAAGTCTTCCCAGAGGATGGCGAAGGGAGTCCGAGAAAAACAGCTCAACTTCGTCGACGTCAGTGGGCACCTCAAGATTTTGACCCAACCGATCCGCGCGTCCCAGCTTTCAAGCCAGATGATCGGGTTTATTTCTTCCGTAGGAAAACCTTGCGCTATGCCTCTCGCAGCTCTCCTGCCTTGTCGCAAATATCCCGACGGTACACCCATCAGCCTGCGTGCCGGACGTGTTATCATCATCGGACCCGACGTCTTGGGTTCCGTCGCTAGGGTTGGACAATATGCGGAAGTCGTTCCAGGTGCGACCCGGTGGCCGGAGCGGGTGGTGCGAGTAAAGTTTGCTTTGGAGCGCAATGAGATGAATATCGTAGAACGGCCTGAGATGGACTACCATTTGGTTTCGCTGTGCTTGGCTAAAAACATACCGTACGGCCCCTTGGTGCCAACAGACTTCAACGCCGATGTACCATAGACATGCTACACTATCAGCGCTCAATATATATACTTGCGATCGTGTCCAAAGACACAAGTGCCTCGTGCCATCAATTCCTTGAAAGGTTGATCAGAGGTTTCTTTGAAGCTGAAAGGGACAAAGCAGTGAGGGTTTATATACATCCCTCGCTCTTCTCTTTTACCCTCTCTTTCTTCCGATCATGACTACGCCAGATGCAGAAGACGCGCCAATGCCTTCGGCCTCAAGCCTACCGGGTAACACTCCTATGAACAACCTCGACGCCCAGCTCGGGCGGAGCGTCCCAGTCCCACTTTTCGAGGGCGACCAACCTGGACCCAACGTAAGTCGTCGAACGCGAGAGCTATTCGATGCTCAAACTTTTCCTCTCAGTCTGTGCCAACACAGCAGGATGCTGCCTTCATAGCTGGCAAATTTCAGACTATGCAATCGATGCTGGATCTTCAACATGAGCAGGGAAAGATCTTCCTGTCGGTACGTTGACTCGTTCTAGTTGACCTATGGACAACCGCTGAATATCCTCCAAGGAGTTGCAAAAAGAAAGGGAGGAAAGGGAGGTCTGGGAAGCGCGACAAGACGCAGGTTCCATTTTCTGCTACTCGGTAACAGACTAATAAAAGGATACAGCAAATAGAACAATCCCTACTCGAGAGCCAGCAAGCTGCAGCCAACGCGGAACAACAAGCTCGTGACGCGTCAGCAGAGCGTGATCGTCTACGAATCTTGCTTCAAGAACAGCGGGCGCGTTTGGTCAGTTGTGCTCGCATCCAGAGCGCATGAACTCACAACTCACAATGGAAAACAGGCCGCTGCTCAGAACAACATGACTGGTTTTGCTTATAGGTATCTGCCGGATGCCCCGCCGCATCCCGTACCGACGGCGATGGGTGTGGACCCCACTCAGCCCGGGTTCATGTCGGACGCCGCGAGAAGACGTCGCCACACGGAGCAGCTCATCAATTCGGCGCCACGGGCGTCCACCATCCCGGTTGGTCTGCCTATGGGAACACCCAATTCTTCGCCGCCGACTAATGCGGCGACGTCGACCTCGCCAGGTGCTCTCTCCCAAGGCGACCTCGAAGCCCTCGTTGCGATGCTGGCGCAACAAGGTTTGACGGCTCGCGTGGGCGCTGCCAGGACGCAGAAGCTTCCAGCTCATCGCGTCTTTGTCAAGATGGCGCAAGAAAATATGTCGGATCAGGGAGACCGGGCTTGGAAGGTGTGTAACCCAGCGATTACTTTCGCCATCGTGTCTGAAGTAGATCCAAATGCTCGCCCGTTTACGGTGGAAGGACAACATGGGCCCGTTTACGAGCGGTTTGCCCCAGACACTCGAAGATTTCGCTATTCACCATCCCGCCTCGTATACCCTCACTGAGCCGCAGGGCGAACCGCCTGAGGGCGAGTATAAATGGTACCTTGGCCATCGTTTCGCAAAGTCCAACTGGAACTTGGTCCTCCTTCAGAAAGCTGCCGTCCAGTTGCAGGCCGAGCGGAGAGCGAATGCCAAGTTGACGGCTTGCCTTCCCGTGGTCGGAAATCGGTACCTCGAGGGCCTTTTCATGAACTTCCTCAAGACCGCGGTTACTGGGCTCAACCGCCCCATCCCACGAATCGGTGAATCAGAGGCACAGGCGCAGTCGCGCGCTGTCTCGGCAACAGAAAAAAACAAGGCGCAGGCCAAGATGCGGTCTCGCCGGACCACGGTATGCTTTCTGTCTCCATCTTTTTGTCCCCCGTCGATTAACTTGCTGGTCACAGAAACTCCAGAAATGCAAGGACATTGTATTGGCCCTCAAGTCTCAGAATGCGAACGCAGGTAACGCGGAGGGTATTTCGCGGAGTCAGTTCCTCAAACAGCTTCTGGAGGGGCTGGGCACGGCTGGTATGTCAGACGAGGAAGACGCCCCACAGGAACACAACGGTGCAGAGCAACTCGTCCATATCATTTTGGGGGCTCCATGGCACAATCCTGAGGCGGGGAAGCACCTTCGTTGGATTGACTCTCAAGCTCCCGTATTGAAGAAGGGCGTGGCGCGCCCGCGGCTTATGGCGTCGGCTAATTCCGAGAGGGCACCGCCAAAGGGACTTCCGCGTAGCCTATACAACGAGGCTTGGCTCGCACAACAGAGCCAACACAGCTCTATTTTTGAAGCACAGCTCAACATCTCCAACAAGCCCTTCCAAATGCATGAGTTTATCGCGCAGTAAACACGCAATACTATCTATCCTTCTACTCTGCGAGCATCGATATCGCCAGCCTGAATATTAGAATACAATGGTTAGTTTTTTTTTGTTGAACACTGTGCTCTTTCCCTACCGTTCTCCGATGCTCGCAAGTACCGTATACGGCTACGGCTGTATATTTTCAGTGCCGCCCGGACCGGAGCGTACCCGCACCGTACCGTACCCGAGCTACGGATTACGACACGACCTTATCTCGGAACCCTCGCGGGAAGACTCATATCACACAGCTGACCCATGCCCTTATGGGACCGTGCGGCCGCATCTCTCACATCTCAGACAGCTGTTGCGCTGTACTCTCATCGCTGGAAAGATGGCCCCCAAACCATTCGAGTGTAACTGTTCCTTATCGGCGGGACTGCACTACATAGCTCCTAGCGACTGGTCCAAGCATATAGAGGACCTAGTCAAGCAGCAGGAGCAACAGGTAGTGTGGGATGTTGTCAGTAACCAATTCTCATCACAATCTAGACCATTGCCGATGTAGCTCGCGCCGCACTGGATGACGATGATCGCGCCGCACTGGATGACGATGACTCGCAGCCAACCACCATTATTATCGACGACGACGACCCTTCTATTGTCGATGCGGAAACAGAGTGTCTCCGCGCCTTTGTCGAGGCACACCCTGGTAAACAGCCTGCTCGAGCGATGCAGGATGGGCAGCTCCTTCAGAAGATCGCCTCCGAGATCGAGGGTCGATTTCGGACACTGTCGGCGTCCAACATACCGGTCGGCACATCAGCTGCGGAGAAGACAGCTGAGCAGGCATCACTACGAGCAGCGGTTGTCCAGGGTCAGGCGGTTCTTGACTATGGCATCACATCCCTTGCCCGCATTCCGAGGGACTCTGCGTTAAAGCACGCAGTCGGTCGCAAATTGGACGACGTCGAAAAGTTTGTGAACGCAATGTCTGCACGTCTTTCTCCGGAGACGGGCCCAAAAATCTACAACTCGGGCAAGTTCTCCCTGGTTAACAACCCTGAATACTGACCATTGTTCTATGACTGCAGCATACACGACACAGTCCCACCCCATTGAGGCTTTACCGCTTCCGAGCCAAGTGGCCATCCTCCTTGGCGTTGTCTGCAACACATTTCTTCAAGTTGCCATTCAACCAACCAACTTTATCCTGCGCACTGTTCGCCTCCTCGTTGGCTTGGTGCTCTCATGGATGATTCCAAACGGCGCCCCGGGGTACGACGCTCGCTTCAGGGTCATGCTCGACCAGCTGCCGACGAGCCTACATATGGCGATGAAGCAGCTTGAGCTGGATGCCAAGATGACGCTCTATGCAGCGTGTCCCAAGTGCGATGAGATTTATGCTCCTACAACATCGCTTTCGGGTACAAAAACCTGGCCGGCGGTTTGCTCGAACATGGTTGTCGGGGCGCACGGGCGGTACAAATGCAACACCGATTTGCTTTCTGACAGCAAGACATCTCCGAAAAAGCCTTTCCTTTCTCCCTCATTCGAGGACTACCTGGCGCGCCTTGTCTCCGATCCAAACAAAGAGGCAATGATGCAGCAAGCATCTGCAGATGCGAAGTCCCCGCCTCCTCGGGCACCGGGAGCACCGAAAGACCACATTCATCATGTCTTTGGCGGCAGCTTCTTCAAGAACTTCATGGGCCCAAAATCCGATAAGTTATTCGTTGATTCTGGCGATACTAGTAATTTGCGACTGGCTTTCAGCATCAGTCTTGACTTCTTCCCACCTCACGGTGCTACCCCGCGGAGCAGTAGTGCGTCCATAGGCGTACTCACAGCCCACTGCCTAAATCTCCCCCAACATCTGCGCTTCCTTCCCGAGAATGTGTATCTCAGCATCATCCCCGGATCAATTACCGACCTGAACCCATATCTGCGCCCCATCGTGGACTTTGGAGTCCAGTCATGGACCCGCGGCACCCATTTCACCAGCACCGGTCTTTTCCCTATCGGGGGCCGAATCACTGAGTGCGCTTTTGTTCTTGCATTCTGTGATTCTCCGGCTCGAGTGAAGTTAGCTGTGGTGGCAGCAGCCAGCTCTCACCATTTTTGCCCTCACTGCTCACTCAAAATGCTTGACAATCTATACGACACCAACTTTGAAAACTGGACCGAGAAGGATCCGGACAAACTTCGTCGGGCTGCTGAAAAGTGGCGCGACGCAAGTACCACTGGAAAACAAAAGACACTCTTTGAGGAGAGCGGGGTTCGGTGGAGCGAGATGTGGCGATTGCCGTACTGGAATCCCGTTATCATGCTCGCCATCGACGTGATGCACTGCATCCTTGAAGGTCTCATCCACTATCACTGCCGCTTTGTTCTAGGCTTTGTGGCCACAGACGCTTCGAAACCTCCAGAGCTGCCCAAAGCCTACGACTATGCCTTCAGCGAGCCATGGACTGAAGGGGTTGACTGGACGGCAACCCAAACCCCCAGGGAAGACGCGGATATTTATAAGATCCATGACCTCCTTCTCCAGCCACTTACCTTACACCCCGATGACGACGACAAACACATCCTCAACCCGGTCTCATTGCAGACAAAACTGGCAGATAAGCGAAAGCAGTCTCTCATCTTCGTGTGTGACAGTCTCCTCCTTGCGCAGGATGAAAATCGACCGACGGATGTGTCTCTGGCGGAATATCTAAAGAACAGGCAGAAAAAACAACTTGCAGAGCTACTTGTTGCATGGGTCAGTACACTTATATTGTTGGCTGCTATTCCTACTCACTACTTAATGACAGCGCCTTCAGCAGCCTCTTGCTGCTACTTGTTGCATGGGTCAGTACACTTATATTGTTGGCTGCTATTCCTACTCACTACTTAATGACAGCGCCTTCAGCAGCCTCTTGCTGCTGAAACCGTGGATGAAACCGTGGATGATGATGATGATAATGATGAGCAGTCCCAGCCCCTTCGACGAAATATCGACCGAGGCGACATCCAATTCGTCCAAACTGTTATCGCCGAAACGTCGACCCCTTCATGGGTGAATCATGTGCCAAAGAATTATGGGGAGGCGGGGGCTGGGTCTATGAAAGCAGACGAGTGGTGTTTGCTCGGGACCATCTTCATGCCGATCGCACTCGTCATTCTATGGGGAGAGCAAACAGGAGCACATAAAGCTCATTTTTCCAAGCTCCTCGTCCATAGTATGCATCTCTTTCAGGCCACCACCATTGTCTGTCGTTACGCTACATCGGAGAAGCGTGCGACAGCATATCGCGAGCATATTCGGCAGTGGCTCTCGGGACTTTACGACTGTCACCCACATACTCAAGGCGACAAGAAACGCCAAAACCCCCACGCGGCATTCCACGTCTACGACTTCCTCTTGGCGTTTGGCCCTGCCCTCAACTGGTGGTGTTTTCCGACCGAGAGGATCATTGGCAAGCTTCAAAAAATCAACACAAACGGCCGCTCCGATGGTAAGCCTTATCTTTCTTTATTATGTACTGCTCCTTGACCCCGAGACTAGGCGAGCACGAAAAGATTATCGTCACAACCTGGACACGGATGGCGAACCTACGGCGATGGCTATTGCGCCAGGACTGTCCGCCTATTCTTCGCGAGTTCTACAGCATCATGTGCCGTTACCTCAATATCGCACAAGAAGACTCGGACAGGACCGCGGACTACACTGATGGCGAGGAGCGCCTTCACGCCCACTACGACATCAACGGAATGCATTTCTCTCGGGCGCGCACTCATCTGGGCAACAGCATGATTGAGTACGCCACCTTGGAAGGTGTGGTCCGCGTCGGAAGCATCGAGGACATCCGCCAAGGTCCGGGTGGTACCCAATTCGTCGTTCGCCAGCAACTGCCTCTTGAAGCTGGAAAAAACGACCCTTTCCTGCCTTTCCCAGACTTCCCCGCCGTCACGTTCTCTTCTCACATGGGCTTCCTCGAAACCATCAGCCCTAGCCATGTTATTGGCCATGTTGCGCGTTTTAACTTCTCCGACGAACGCGCAGTTATTTTGAGCCTGTCTCGTGTATGATCTGTTTCATTCTCCTACCACCTATTGCTAACGATGCAACAGAACTAATACTATGTTCTTTATTGATACTTCGTTCTTTACCCGCAGATTGTGTAAATAAAATCCACCGCCCTTGTCCCATCCTGGTCAGCTCGCTGCCAATTCCCCTCCTCACACTCCTGCGGATCGTTCAAATTGTCGCCAGGAAGGCCGTACCCGCGCGGACCCGTGGGAGACATCGTCGAAATACATGGTTCTTTTTTTTTTTTTTTTTTAACAAAAAACTAAGGTATAGTAGTCCAATCTTCGCCAGCTTGCTTCTCATTCACGATCTATTGCTCCGTTGCCCTATTCTCCGAGACCACTCTGACGCGATATCAGCTATGATCCAACTACTTTCTTGATGTTGTCGAGCGAGTGCTTTGCTACTTGTCCACCGACGCGCGCCGCCGAGTTGTGGTATTTATTCTGCAGAATTGCCTTCGCTGGCCAGTTGTCCTGGGCCTTAGACAACTACGGGAACAGCTTCTTCAGCTCTGGCCAGAGCTTTCCAAGTGCCTTGTCCGTCTGATGGCCAAAGGCCTTTGCAGGGTCCAAGCAGGTCTCCGCATGTCGTTCGATAGCCCTCTGGCATCCAGAATGAGCAAAGCTCAGATAGAGAATGTTGTTGTGAAGACGTACCCTGAACTCCTTGTACTCTTGCTTCTGTGCTTCACTGGTCCGATGAGAGTAAAGAGTTTCGAAGAACCTCTCCACCCCCTGGATGGTGAGTGGTCCTTTGGGCTTTGGATAGAGAGGTGGTTCTTCCGCTTCAGCGCTCAGCTCGGAGGAGTTGGTGCGAGGTGAAGGAGGAGAAGGAGGAGGAGTTGTGTGATAGCGGGTTGGGCGAGGGATAGCGGGGCGAAAAGCTTCCTGAGTGGGTGGAGGTGTACGCTCTGTCCGAGTAGGTGGAGGTGTACGCTCCCGACAAGCCCCATTGCCTGTGGAGCGCACTGGAGAGCGAGAACGAGAATCGCGAGCGCGAGCTGGAGTCCGCTTTGCCGCACCTGGAGTCCTACTCGTAGTGGCATTGCGCTTTTGGTACCCGGTCCAGATGAACGGTGTTGGAGATGTTTCCATCGGGATGTTGGTTAACCACCTGGGCACGACAACGGGCGGAGGAGGAGACTGCAGATGACGTTGAATGCCGTTGTTGCGGGGCATAATGTTCGACATGGTGACTGAGTTGTTGAATGCGGGTGGGAGTGCCGCCTTTTTAAAGCCTGCTGCGCAGCGCGGGTGATAAAGGGCATTGTTTGCAAGAGTGGCAACAAAGGATCTCTGGAAACAAAGGTGAAGCGGCTAGTACCAAAAGCGCCACGCACCATGTGAATACCCGCTAGAAAGACCCTTGTGCAAGCACAGTGCTCCTGCTCTGGGCGGAAACGAAGGTACCGCGGTGGCGTAAGCGGCGATGTGTGACTACCGGGTCACCACCGGCTTTCTGCCATGCCGTTTCACACCGAATCGGATACAAGGAGTATAGGGCTACAAAGAGTAGGGCTACAAAGCAAGGTAAGAGACAATACTTAAGCCACTGTCAAGCTATATTCCGACAGATTCTGACCATGAACTTCTTCTCTCGCACCTCCATGCTACCGCCCTTCTTGTCTCGCACACCGTATACCAAACACAATAGTATCAAGCATCGCGGAGGAATCGCAAACCTTGCCGCCTCTGCTGACGGCAAATTTCTGGCGAGCGGAGGTAATTGTACTGATGTGTCCTCCGTACCTTTCATTGACTGGGTCCAGGGTTTGAGGGAACTCAAATCTGGAATATTTCTGATTTGACCAAGGTCCGCAGTCCCGCGCCAAAGGGCCAACGTGGCGCCACTTGTTCTCTGCTCTGGGTCCGTCAGATGGACGAGGCCGAAGAGGTCCTGTGGTACGGTACCCAGAACGGCTATGTGTGTGCTTGGCGTCAATTCAACGGGGTACGTGCACTCTGACTGCGAGGAAAGCTACGCTCACCGCTCTTTTTCTAGTATTTCGAAGAGGTTTTCCTTCTTGCAGTCTACGACATAGCCGAAATCAGCTGCCTTGCCTTCGACGCAGTTAACAGCCGTCTTGCATTTGGTACCCGTGCAAGCCGCGTTCAGTCTTGGCGGATAACTGCGAAGAATGGCGAGAAATGGCATGGAGACATAGTCTTCGATGTTGTCGTCGAAGACCCGGGAGCAATTGCATTTGACGACCATGGAAGAGAACGCGCCATCTTTGTCTACGGGTCCCAGAGTCCAGGCCGAGTGTACGTCAAGATTTGAGACCATGTTTGCTTCTAACTCTGCAGATAGTTGGACGTTGAGAGGGAGTACTGGTAGAATAGACAGTTCATGGGATGCGGGCGCAGGAACGTGAGTAGTGACCTTGGCGGTTAGTCAGATCAGGGCACTGAGACTCTTCAGTGGATACCTTGCTCAGAACCGGAAACAAGGCCTTTTCGTACTCGGGGACATGAGCGCCGGGCCAGCAATCTACAGATACTCTGATACGGGCCGCACAAAGTCGCTTGATGTGCCTCGCCAACGCGACTGGCTCAGGCCCACGCAGGTGTGCTGGGCCGACCAAGGCACGACAGTTATATCGGGAAGCGATCACGGCTATACTCATATACACGACGCGCGTTCTGGCAAGAGGGAGCAGAAGTTCTGTGTCAGTAAATCGGGAGAGTGGGTCCAGGCCGTTGCAGTGAGTGCTTACCTGCCCGCTCTTGATTGGAAATTGACAGGCAATTTCCTTCCCCAAGGTTGCTGAGGTCGCAGGTGTTTCGATGATATTTGCTGCACAGACGCGCATGACGGAAGGCCTCGAGACGATAGTTGTCCTGAAGCGGTCGCGCACGGTGGGATGGACCTTCTTCATGGAATGGGTGTTTTGGCCACTCATGGTTCTGGGCTTCATTGCGGCGGTTGCGCAGAACTTTGTCGTCCCTCAGATCTCTGCTTTTGGCGGCAGCATTCCGATCCGCGAACCAGCCGGGGCCACGGAGTCGGCGTCAATGCAAAAGCCTTACAGTGGGGTCAGTGTTATTCGCATCTAGTTATACAGCTTGTTGCTCTTGCGTAAAAATGTTTCTGTGCATTGATTGGGGAGCGGGAAAGTCACCGGAGATCATACGGAAAAAAAAAACAGGTTTATTCGGTGTATGAGCGAGCTCGTGTCATGCTTGCACCGATCAGCCAAGAACTAAAGATCGGAGGAGAGTTAGCAATGGGCCGGATGAAGGAATAAGTACACACATCTACAACGAAGAGGTGCCTTGGTCCCACCCTACAAGGAATCCAGCATCGGAACGAGGCGAAGGAGCAGAAGACGCCTCGTCTTCCCAGTGCGCGCGCGTGCGGTCCAATGACCATGATGAGGCATGCTGGTCTGCGGCGTCTCGACGTCCTGGAATGAGCTCTGATATGAGTCAGTGCCGACCGACCAGTGTAAATGGTCTGCAGCCGCCTGAGCTTGCTTGCGAAGGTATTCATCAGAATGCGTTGGCCTCAGTTTCTACCACTCGCAGTGGATGGACCCCGGCGCGACATAGATTGCTCATGGTTAAGTTTGCGTCGCTTGGACGGACGCGCAGGCAGAGGCTCGCAAATAGGCAACAAGGATTGAATTGGGCTTGGAGAAGGGGACTATGAACAACGTATATCTATTCGGATCTGCTTCCGCGTCCAAGGATCTGAGGATGAATGAGACTGGGACATTGCTGAGTTCAGAAGACTCACCCGCCTTCGACGGTGGCACGGAGGGACATGAGGTCTTGTAACCTCGCACATCCCATCGTCCCTCGAACTCAGATCGTAATTTGAGGAGTTTTTGCGCCGAGTGGTAGTTAGAGACGGAGAAAGTGCTGGAGGTCCATTCGGTACGGGCGGGTAGCTTGAGAGCCCGTTAGCAAGGAATACGGCATGAAAAGTGTCGCGCACTGTCAGTACATCGGACTTTTACTGAACAGTGAGACAAGGGAGGGTGAAGGAGTGTTGAGTACCAGGATCCAAAATCCGAAAGCCTGGGCGAGAGGCGGCATGGAGGCGAAGGATGTTAGCAGTGTCGTCGTGGTGCGGAAGTGACTGAGAGATATTTTCCCACGCTAGGCAGAACCAGGTGACTGGTCCCCGCTCGGAGAAACTCGGATAGTTTCTCCGAGCGGGGATCAGTCACTAGGCTCGGCTCAGCGTGGGAAAATGCCATAGAACTTGGCACGAACCACATCCATCTCCGAATCGCTGCCTTCGCGGTCGTACAGAACAACATCGTCGTGCGTGCCTACCCATTTTCACCATCTTTACTTGACTCCGGAACCCAGCTATTCTGTGGAGAACGATATCCTTGCTCAAATATAACTTACAGTATGGTGCGTTCGGTTTTATTCTGCTTTGCGCTCGCGTCTCATTTTTCTTCAATAGAATGCATTCGTGTTCCCCATCTTGTTCCAAAATCTCTGCCCCGACGATATCTAATCGACTCTGAGCCTACCCGGCCATAAAAGCCCTTTGTTTCCCACTTACCTGAGCTGAGCTGACCCGCGTCACCCGCGTACCCGCAGCGCGTTTTTCTGCAACGCGAAGTGCACTGTGGATGAATTGAGAGGTCCAGACTCACCCACTCTCCCTTAATAACGACCTATCTCGCGGAGTTCAAGCCCTCCGACCAGGATACGAAGACTCTTAAAGAATCCTGGCGACCCGCACTCGCTATACAGCATGGATTTGGAGCGGGGCAAGATTGTTGAGGAGTGAAAAGTGCACGACGACATCACTGTCGGCCATATGGGCCTCGACAACGAATTTGCGCCTACCACCCGCGAGCAGACCCTCGTCGGCGCGTCCCACAACGCCCTATTCCGGATCGATCCCCGAGTGTCGGGCACGAAGATGGTCGAGAGCCAGTTCAAGCAATATGTCAGCAAGAACAGGTTCTCGGGTCTGACGACTACGAAAGACGGGAAACTCGCGGTCGCCAGTGAGAAGGGAGACATCCGCTTGTTTGACTCTATTGGCAAGAACGCGAAGACGGCCTTGCCGCCCCTGGGCGACCCCATCATCGGAATCGACTGTACCATGGACGGGCGATATATCATCGCCATGACCAAGACCTGCTTGCTCCTCGTCGACACGCTGATTGGGGAAGGAGACGACCGCATCTTCCCTCTGCAAAACCCATTCCTCGTCGGCTGCAGGCAAGTGTTTTTCCGTTTCCATTTGCGCTCTTTCACTGAACGCGTTCTGCAGTGACACCGTCACAACCCTCTTGCGCCCACCGACTACTCTACACCGACTATTCTACATGCCTCGCTCCTCTCCCCATTGTCGCCACACCATCGCCTCGCGTCCGTCTCCGCGCGACAAACCTGCCTTCCTCTACCTCTTCACCGAGTGCAACGGCGCCATCGCGAAAATCGGGCGGACGAATAACACCGAGCGTCGTCGGAAGGAATGGGCTCGGAAATGCGAGCCCGAGCCGCAAACCTGGGTGTGCTGTTGGCCTGTTCCGTACGGAGCGAAATTCGGTGCGTTTTTCTTTTTCTGACCTTGTGCGCGTTGACCGGGAGAAGAGGCGCTGGTCCACGCGCATTACAAGGACGCCGGCGCGTGGATTCGCCCAAAGCCTTGCGCCTCGCGTCGGTGCCGCGTCAAGCACCGGGAGAAGTTCCGCTTTGCCGCTTGTGGAGGGCTCACTGGGGTTGAGAGGGCGGTGGACGATTTGCTGGGAAAGCTGCGGTGGGTGAGCAAACGGTGCGTCTTTCTTTTTCTTCGCCTTTCATTCTCTGACGAGTTCCAGAATTAACCTGTAGATAATAAATCAACAAAGTTGGTAGGTTGTAGATACGTGATGTAGGGAACGGGCCTGGGTTGGCTATCCAAGTGCGTCCTCTGGTCGAAATTCCGGCTTATATATCGCAGCTACGTACGCTGACGACCTCACTCTGGACGATGCCCAGCACCGCCGTATCACGCGCAAGGTACGTCCTTACCCTCGCGCTGGTCTACGTACCTATGTTTATTTAGCTCTACTACCCGCAACGTCTCCTACGATAATCAAGACAGCTCGAACGGGCGCAACTTGGCTTCGCTAGTGCTGCATCTCAGTCACTTGAAGAACGGAAAACCAAGCATACGCACCTCGTCATCGCAAGAACTCGTTCCCGCCGTCGCAACCGCCTGCAACTTCCTTCCTATGATACCGCCGTCGTTCGCGCCGCATACTAGGTCCATCGCGCAGAGAACCTGAAAATCACGCAAGTCAGCAACGGCATCAACACCGACGAACGCGCGCAACACACCTGCACGAACATACTCAGTCCCGCCTACGTCAAGTCGCAGCGTCCGCCAATCGAGCGCCGATGTCGTGGAATCTATGGTGACTGGTAAGTAACTTGTCCTTTCGTACGCAGAAGTCACTCACCGAATGTAGATATTGTTGGGCCGTGCGCGAGGACGAATGGTTTGGGAGAATGGTAAGATGAGAGCTTGCCATCGACAGGCCTCATTGCCCATCGACATCTTCCATCGACAGCCTCTATTCCACATCGTCACAGGTCTCCTCACCGCTGCTCACCACCACTATGCCCACCGGCCAGCCACGCCGTAGCCGCCGCATCCAACAACGACTTGAGTCCAAACCTCTCCAGCTCCCACCCACCTCCGTTCCGCGCTCCGTCCGCCGAAAGGACGCGAAAGGATACCTATACTTTTGTCTCATTCGTCGAGGTCACCGTCTCGTGGTCAAGATTGGCTGCACCAACAACTGGAAGCGCCGCCAGCTCCAGCATTACCGCAAGTGTCGCGTCCAGAAGCAGAATTGGATCCTCGTCTACGAGGTCGCGCTCCGGTATCGCGTGGGTACGTTTTTCCTGTGTATTTTGTCGTCTTTTTACTCATATCCCACAGAGAAAATTCTCCACCAGTATTTCAAGGATGTCGAGCCCAGCTGGCTCGGAAACCACAAGCGTTGCGCGTTCTGCACAACGCGTCATCGCAAGTTCTTTGACCTCGAGCGGTCGGGAGGAATCGAGCGCATTCAGCGCGTGACGGAGGGCTATCTGTTGGAAGAGGATGGAGTGGTCAATAGGTGCGTCTTCTTCTTCCTCATCTATCTCTTTGCTCACAATTTCCAGGGTTTTGTAAAATAAAATGAATTCTACATACTTTACAACAAAGCCCACAGAGACCCCAGACGACTCAAGTGCAACGTCTCGTTCACCCAGCGCACCCTCCACTACCAACCTTGACCTCGATTAACTTCAAATCCGAGCTCAACGCGTGTCACTGTGTGACCCACTTGCCTCTTACTTCCACCATCGGCGACTGATACGCGCAATCCCGGCCCATCCCTTCCCTCCTCACCACGCTCTTCTGGGACCTCCTTCCAACCCTCTTCCTCAACAGATGCCGCTTATCGCTTCGAATCGGTGCGCATATCGTCTCTCATCGCTCTTGGGTCCTCACCGGCGTCACCACCCTTCCGGCCCCAGATCTCCTTCCTGCCGCCCTCTTGTACCTCCTGCTATCACCCAAAGACCGCCCACACAGCCAAATGCTGGGTAGAAAGGTCAGGGTTCCTTGTATGATCATACATTGCGCTGACGAGCTCTTACAGATCTCACCAGCCTCTACTCTCCTCGGTGCGAATCCGATTCTGTCACCGGAGCATAGACTGACGTGTTGTAGAGGTCCGCTTGACTTTGTATAGAAGTCGTCGATGCGGGATCCGAGGAGACGCGTTCGGTGCGCTTCCTTGCCAGCCAGTCGAGGTCGACTAACCTTCTCGTATAGCTCCGAATCACCACCCTTCTCTGCTGCCGCTCTAACCCCAGCACTGTGGAGCAAGATAATCGTGGTCTCGCTATTCGGACTGCGTTGGGTATGTTCTCTGCTCCATATTCCATCTAAATGACTGATGTGTGCGCCAGACACCTCTCGAACCCTTCCGCTGCCGCTGCCGGTAGGTGTTTATGTCCGCGCTTTGGTCATTACTAACACCTTCTCAGTACTGCCAACACGACCTCCGCGTCGCTATGTATTCGATGTCGTCTCTATCCGAGGCTTCAAGCTGGTGAGTTGGTATTGCGGCCGATCTGCTCTGCTCACCCTCTTACTAGCTGTGAATTGATATACTACTGCCTACCTGGGTGAGTGCGCTGCGTGCCATTCTGCATCTTTTCTGACTGGGTGACTACGACGACGAGCTGACGACGCGCTTCCGTTCTCAACGCTCTGCCCGCACACACGCTTTACTCCGCATGCCCGCGCAGGGACGGACGAGTCACTGGCGACACAACGGTGGGATGGTGGCGGACTGGACTTGGCGATGGTGCACCGTCGGCGGACTTGGGTTTTTTCTCTTGTGTATTCGGTACAAAATTGAATGGATTGACTGAAATGGATTGGAAATTGACGAGAAAATACAAGCAACGACTGGGAACCGACCCTTGGATACCGTTCAGCGGTTTTCAATGGATCTGAGCGGTATCCAACAGACAGACTTTCCACTGGGCCTCACGGGTGAGGCATTTTCACAAAACGGGCAAAGACTCACCTCGAACTCACCCCGATTCTCAGCTAATGCGTTCCCAGGGCAGCTCAGGGACCGGCGCCGAGCTCGCTGAGCCGAAGCGTCTCCGAGCCGCTCGCCGACCTGCGGAGTGAGCCGAGGGCGTACCCTCGGCTCACCCTCGGCTCACCCGCGGGTAGCGCGAGAAGAGGGACTTCCCGTTCCTCTTTTCGCGCTGGCAAGAATATCTTCTTTGGCCGGCGCGAAAAGAGGAACGAGAAGGGCGCCTTTTGGTGCGGCTTCATGGCGGGCACAAAGCAAGCCTCTGTGTCCATCAAGAAGACGCGCCAAAAGGCAACCTTTTGACACGTCTTTTGGCGCAACACAAAGACCTGCTTTGTGTTGCGCGAAAAGACGCTCCCGAAGGGTGCCTTTTCGTGTGTCTTTTGGCGCAACACAAAGACCTGCTTTGTGTTGCGCGAAAAGACACTCCCGGAGGGCGCCTTTTCGTGGCTCTTTTGGCGGGCGCACAAAGCAGTTCTTTGTGCGCGCGCGAAAAGACGCGTCAAAAGGCCATCTTCGCAATGTCCTTTGACCTCAATACAAACCCTGTCTTTCCTTTGCGCGTAAAGATGTGCAGAAAGTTGTTATTTTAGCATGTCTTTGTATCGTAGTAGAATGTAATATTTTTTTCATCCAAAAAGATACAAAAAAAGACTAAATATGAACCTGTGTTCTAGACCGGAAGGGAAGTTTTCAATTCACGGTGTGAGAGGAGAAAGCTAAACTAGGAGCAGCATAACCAGAGGTGCCGCGGCGCCGTCGTTCGAGGGCGTCTGAGAGAGATAAATAATGGATTGCGCAAAGGGACGCACCTCGGCATTTTGCACCCTTTTGATGTTGTAGAAGCGACCCGTCATTTGCTCCGGGTTTGAGTAGTAAACCACATTTCGGACACTGGGGTCTTTCTTGTTGGTCGGAGGGCTCGAAGAAGATTATCTCGCGTGAATTTGAGTCGATGCCAATTACGTCGGGTTCTGAGAGATGGTCGTTGGGAGGGAGGAACGAAAAACCCGTATTGTGGGCATTGCTTGTGGTATCGAGGGTATAGGGTCCAGCGCTTGCTGCGCCCGTGCTATGTACAGGTCCTACATCGTCGTACGGGTATTCGTCCACAATGGTGCGTTGCGACACGTTGGAAGGGGTTGGGTCGCGTCAAGTGTTGTCGAGGAGTATTTTGGGACAGTTTGACCACGCGCGGGGGCAAGGGAAGTCGAGAATGGGCAAGCGGGGCGAGTGGCGACGGCCCGGGAGATGATGGCAGCACAAGCAAAATGGGTGGTGGGAACTTATGTCCTAATAAGGGCCCCCACCGTGGCAACGGTGTCGCGGATCAGCCGATCTGAGGCCTGACAGATGGCCGAGTCACAAGTCTAGATCCTGCTCCCTTTGCCCATGGCATTCGACGCGGCTTGCAATAACCATCGGCCCTTGTCCGTGGGTTAGTCTGTGTTTACCCTTTAACTCCACGAATCATCAATTCGCAGGCCGCGCTAGCGCCAAACGACCAACGACCAATACTTAACGCAGCTCTCTGCGTCTTGAGCTGGTCCGCGGGCAGGTAGCTTACTGGGAAGACGATTCAAATCCTCGGTTCACACATTGGCTGGTCTATATCTGCGATGTAACGAGCACTGTATACCGGATTCCGTGCGTCCTCGTGCTTTTCTTTTCACTGCGCTGACGGACCTGAGCAGCCTCAGGCCGGCGTCCAGCAAGAACCCGACACCTCCCAAGGCTCTTTTGCTCGGGCTTTTGTGCGTCGTCATCGATATCTCCAGCTTCTTTTCGCTCACAAATCGATCCAGTCTACGATGTCGCTACTCCCTTTTCACAACGACGTCCATTCAAATCCCATCTCTCGTCGGAGGATTAGGCATCGCCCTCGCCTCGCACCCACCATCTCGAGCTACTCTCCCTCCAGACGGCAGTCAAACCCCGCAGGCCACACTTCCGAGTCATCGACTTCAGCTTTGGTCGAGCGGTCCGGGGTGAGTGCTATGTGTCTCTCTCCAGAGAACCTCACTAATCCGCGCATTCAGTGATTCAGACACGTTGCGCCACTCACCCACCAAGAACCTCCGTCGAGTGCACGGTCGGCCTTCATTAAGCAATGTACAGGATCGGTCGACATGGTCCAGGACGGTACGAGGTACCGTCCTCCAGTTGTGTCCCGTTCTCACTTAGTTGACGCAGATTGTCAGCCTGGTACTTCGATATGACACCGTAGACGCTCCTCGTCTGCGTCAATATCGATATTCGAATCCCGGTTTTCAATCGAGTCCGATACTGGCCCAGACACCGGACAACCCAATGCTTCAGCGCCAGCTTTCGTCGATTCCTCCAACAATCACTGGCACGATCCTCCCCGTCATCGTCGTCTCTCGGTATCGCTGCCGCCATTTTGATCACTCGCAGTCATACGCGCAGAATATCCGCAGTCGCCTGCAAGTTACATTATCCTCCCGGATCCATTCCTGGCAGTCCACCACCGCCCAACACAATACTTCCCGGTCCTCGGCAGGAAAACTTCGCACACTGCAAAGTCGTTTCTGTTGTCAGCCGCATATCCCACATGGGCTACTGCGTCGACGTCGTCCTTCGCAACCGAGCGACGGGGGGATGCTGTGGGTCGTCGCCTTGGGATGTTGGGCGGGGCTCGTACCCCAGCAATGCTCGTCGATGGTTCGCAAGAATCGGACGTCTACGCGCAATCCCTTTGCCTGCAGCCCATCCGCGATCCATGCGCCTCCATGGCCTTTCGACCACCTCCCGAGAAACTATCCCAAGCAGTTAGGAGCACCACTGTGGGAAGTAAAGGACCTCAGGTGGAGGTCCTAGGACCTACTGACGGATTTTGTGTCCTACAGGTGTAGGTCCCTTCGGCTGTAGGTCCTTTTGGGGACCTACACCTGTAGGGCTTTTTGGGACCTACTGCAGGGACCTACACGCGTAGGTTCCGGCACGTTGTATATCAGTCCAAGTCTTTCTTTCGATATTTTGGAAGGTTTGAGATCACTAAATATGCGCTTCGGTTGGGGCCAGCGTCGAGTCACGAGCACGAATGAATTTCCCCGTCCCATCGTTTCAAACTCCGACTCAGCTCCGCGCTTCGGGTGCTATCTGGCCCGGTCTTGCCGCCATCACGAGGCTCTGTTTGGCTGCGCCGTCACTTTCGGATCACCACAGCTTATCGCTCCCCATCATGTCAATTGCTATCGTCGACGCCGCTCCCTTTGCCAACCCGAAACGAGCTCGTCACACCTGCCCCGACGTCAAGGACACCACCGACTGGGCCTCCGCCATCGCTCGAGCGCGCAAGTTCGTCGCGCAGCTGAAGATTGAGGAGAAGGTCAACGTCACACTCAGGCTGGCACCCGGTGTCGATATCTTTGGCCGCTGTGTCTGGAATGCCGCGGTGCATGCTACGTTTCTAGAGGCCGCCGACTTGCTGAAGATCCTCTAAGACCATCCTGCGTCTCAACTGGCCTGGCCTTCGCATGGAAGACCGGCCTCTCGGTGTTCATTCACTTCGCGGATTTCGCCTCTGCTTCCCGGTGGGCATCAATGCGGCAGCGACTTGGGATGTCGTCCTAGATCCCATTCATCACTCATACTCATCACTCTCATACGAACCCTCCTCGAGCGCGCGGTGTTGCGATGGATCAGGAAAGGGTATAGATACCGCACTCAGACCGAGGGTATGTACGCTTCTCCTTCACCGTATCGATCTTTGATAGTGTCGCCACCGTTGATCCAGAGCGTTGGTGTCATTGCGACCGTAAACATTTGTGCGTGTACCATTCAGTATCTTCCCTGCGCTGAGTTTCCTGTAGCATCGCCCACGAACAACAATTCGGCGGCAGCTCGGAGGGCTTCCCATCTACTCCGAGTCATCCAACCTCGACGACGAAGGCAAAGGTGCATCTGAATATCTGAACACGATGCCGAAGCGGCGCAAACTACTCAAACCTGCGACTGAAATCATCCAGTACTACATCCCAACCAGCACGGTGAGTCACGGGAAAAAAAATCCCCTTCGTCCTTCTCACCCTTTCCATTAGCCTGAGAAGCCGTAGAGAGCACCTCGGAAACCAGCAGGCCCGAGAAGGATGCGGACAAAGAAAAGAAAATGTTCAGCTTGAACGACTTTCCCGAGGTAAGTAACACCTCATCTAACATGGAAGCCTAATCTGTCGAAAAGCCGCCGATAATTGCTTTCGCTCACCAGAACCCAGCCTAACGCAAAACCGAGGAAGGATTGGGACGCGGCACCCACTCAGCATGGGAATTCAGCACAGCGGCGGGTCACAAACGATTATTGATGCAGGTCATTAGTCGGTCGGTTGAACTCAAACTGTAGACCACGCTGTACACTTTTTTACGCAGATGATTATGATGTTGAACTAGTTATTGGTGTGTGTTTCTCAATCCTCTCACAGTATCTACAGTGAGCCTCACCAATGCTATCTGAGATGATCTAATAGCCAATCATGACCATTCTGCACGACTCGGAGTGTGATGGCTTTAGTGGTGCGACAGTACATTCAAATGTCGGTAAGTTCACGTGAAAAAAACGGACAATTAAACATCCAGAGTCAATATATGCCCTCCCTGCAGTTGAACTTTAAAACGCGTAAAATTGCGCTGTGGAAGCCAGCGACACGCTCGTGAATAGACATCAATTACATCACGTGACTTTGTTGATGCCGTCACAAGTGTGACACTCCTGTCCTTGACCACAATCCTCGCGCCCTAACTCCGTCCTTTTGGCCACAACTGCCTCCAAAACGCATCGAATTCACTCCCATGGACTCCCTCACCCCCCTCCGCACGTCTCAGCCTCACTCGACCTCCCAAAGCCGCCGAGGACGTCGACTACGATGGAGACGACAAGTTCGTGCCCAGCATCCCTGTGCGCGTACCGGGAGCTCTCGTGGTCTTCAATCGTCTGGTACGCCATTATAACACGCCCTATAGTCTCCTATTTGACGCGCTGCGCCCTCAGGAAAGAAATCTCGACACCCAAGCCTGTTGCCACCCCGCATGGCACACAACAGCGCTCAGGTGTCCTCCCACGCAGGTTCAGCCCTCTCATGCCATCTAGACCTCCGCCGTTTGCCTCATGTACGCGTTGTATCCGCTCAAAGTCGTATCAGACCGACTTACGCCTCGACGCCGGCCTCGATCTTGCGCGTTTCCTGCCATTTTCTCGAAAGATGCGGTGGCTGCTGTATACAGGTGTGTGGGAATCCTTGCATCTCCCCTCTCCTTCTCGCGACTCAACGGGCCGCAGTTCCATTCCTTCCGCAGTCGACGACGAGCGCTTACACCCGCCCATCCGATACAACGCAAGATGCCGACAGGGCGACTGCTTCGGGCAACAGTTGGCTAGGCGAGTGAGAGATTGGGGGAACTGGGGTGCTATGAGACCTTGGCGTCAATGGTACGTTTGTCTTTTTGTCCATCCTTCCCATCTCTGCCTACGAGTACATCGGACGCGTGTTGCGCTTCCGACCTTGGATATCCGCGCGATCCGACGTGCTCCTTCCCTCTCCACTCGCTCGTTTCACCGGATCTTCCGTTACTCAAACGTCGGCACTATCTGTGGTGCGATTTGCAAATCAGCCGACTGTCGCCTGGTTTGCTTTGCTAACAACGTATGGCGCTCGTTCGGGTCTCAGCAATGGTTCGCGTCCCATGTCTCAAATCCAATCGAACTTGCACTCCCCTTGTCATCTCACTACTCAAACTACTCTTCACGCGATGCGACTGGGACGCATATCTTGTTTTGCGTTCGGCGGTGAGTCATTCGTTTCATGTACAAGATCGCACGCTAACGGTTCGTGCAAATGCCGTACACCACCAAGTACCCGTCTTTTGGATTAATACTCAGCGCTGACGCTCTTCACATCTAGAGAACCAACACACGAGCCTTCACACAAGGCCGGGCGAGTCCCGCCGGTTCAAGCACATCTATTCCTCACTTGCCACATGCAACGCACTCCTCCCGCAAGCTCAACGAGGACTCCGTTTCTACCTCGCCCCAGGAAATCTCCAAACACAACCGCAGGGGTTTCGGGCGAGGACTCACCGGTTAGACCTCGGACACCAATCTGACACTTGGCAGCCGCGGTTCGTTTGACTTTCACTGCTCTCGGTGCGTGCTTTTCTCCCTCTTTTTCGCCGCTAGTTTAACACGATTCTGAGAACTATGTCGCTTTTAATCAGTCGCAACTCAGCTGCACCAAGGTACAAATCTTGCCCATCTTGCTGTTGTTCTCATTCTCGTCGAGGTCGACTTCAACGCCCGACCGCGACTCGACTTCGAAGGCGACTCGATTCTGTTCAACTGCCAATGCACGCTCCACCCCCTCAAATGACTAGGCGCAATCCGGTTCGGCGCGTGGGCTGCCGCTTCTCTCTAGGTCTCGGTGCGTGTGTAGGTTCCTCCGCTCTGCAATGTTTAACGTAACTCTGAGCTGTGTTTCGCTGCGAATCCGTCGCAAGTCAGCACTACAAAGGTGCAGTTCTCCGTCGCATCCCTGACCGCTTCTGATTCCCTCTGGTACTGCACTTCAGCGCCAACTCCCACTCAATGCGAGCACGATTCGACTCGGAGGACAATTCGACCCTTACTCCACTCCGAAGGACTTGAAACCGTCGCCGACGTCTCCAGTTGCGACATTGTCACTCATGTCTTGGTGCGGGCGCATGTTTCTCCGTTTCTTCACGTTTCACACGAGGCTTAAACTGTGTCGCGCCATGATTCGGCGCGGCGCAACTAATACCAAGGTCCTTGTCTCGGTGCGTATGTACTTTCCTCCGCTCTCGCAGGTCTAAGGCAACTCATAGCTGCATCCCGCCCGCTTCCAATCAGTTCCTAACCAGGTACAGGTCTCCCTCACATTCCGTTCCGCTTCTGATTCCTTCTTCTCCAGCTCGACTTGACCACCAATCGCCCTCCACTCGGGAGACGATTCGACGCGTCAAGCCAACGCTGTGTGTCTCCGGTCGCGACTCTGCTGTATCGGTACGCGCGTGCATTCCGTGTTTCCAACTCTAACGTGATTTTGAGCTGTGTCTCACTGCAAGCAAACCATTGCGACACATCATATTCAGTGATGGCGCGCACCGCTCATTGGGCTCTGGCGTCGCTGGGTCGGGGGTACTTCGTGATGAGTCGCGTACCGTACCGTTGTCGTTGCAGACATGTAATATATCATTTCCACCCTAATACAAGCTGGAAGTACCGAGAAACCCGAAAGACCTAGCCTGCAGGTCCTCAGCACTTACGCGTGTAGGTCCCAAAGCACCTACAGGCGTAGGTCCCGAAGAACCTACGCCTTTAGGTCCTAAAGGACCTCATCTTGAGTGATTTTTCGGCCACTTTAGGTATATTGTCGTAGGTCCCCGAAGAACCTACAGCTGTAGGTCCTCTGGGACCTACATGTGTAGGTGCTTTCGGGACCTAGACGCGTAGGTCCCATACTTCCCACAGTGGCACGCGTCCCTGCTCTTTCCATCGATTTTCACAATACACATACCATCTCGGACGACCGTCCTTGACTACCCCATTCCTCCCCATGCTCACGACCACCACTGTCCTCGGCACTCCCCGCGCGTTCTCCACAACCAGCCCATCGAGCGGATGATTCGGGTGAGGCCGGGTAACAACGTCCAGAAGACTCGCGGTACCATTACACCAGCGCCTTTCCGCGTCTTCCCGTACAAATGTAACACACTACACGCGACCTCTCGTCTGGTCGCCCGCCTAGCGGTACCGTTCTTCCTCGGAACCGGGGCGTCGATTTGCCTTCGACGCATATTCATGGTGGGTCCTACACTGCCAGTCCACCGCGTAGCGTATTGAGCAGCGCAGGTACAAATCCGTAGGACGGAGCGTCTACCCCGTCGACAGCGAGTCCGGCCCACGATCACCACCCACTACCGGGAGCAGGACGACCACACCTCGCACATTCGTTCCGCCCCTTCCGCTTCTTCGCAGACGAAGGACAGACTCTCGACCTCTCGACCTCATCTTTCCCTGCCAACGCCAACGCCAGTATCGCTCGGATGAAGCTCAGGGGAGGTGTTGCCCGTACGCCCGGTCTGCTCCATATTCGATTCGCAATCTTGCGACAGACGGGGGCGGGTATTTCGTCACGGCCGAGGGTACCTTCCAGTTCCAGCCAACGACCACACACACGCGCGACAAACGACCAGCGACTGTCGCGGGCGACACTGCACACTCGTTCGCGCTATCTCTATCGCGCTTCATTCGCATTCGACGCGGCGAGCCCCAGTCCATTCGTGATTCCACGCGGTCGGGAGAAAGTGAGGGCTGCCCCTGGTATTGAGCCGACGGACGCGAAGAGGGAGGGTGGAACGTTGGAGGGACGGGATGGGACGGCGGGCAATGGTCTCATCGACCTCGATTCTGATCGTGGGATGCGGATAGGGTAGCAAGCGGATGTAGTACGAGAACGTGGCGACGAGTTGCTGTTCGCGAAGGTCCCATACCCGTCTATGACGACGTCAGATGCTCAAGACTGGCCACGGAGAACGGAAGACGCACCTCACACCGACATGACTGGATTCCGCCTGTGGCCGCCATCGTAGTGCTTATGAATTGCAGTGTAACGAGCGAGTGACGACGCGCGAGGAGCAGTAAGACTCTTTTACAAACCCCGTCGTCGAACACTCCTGCGCAAGGATAAGACTCGACGCACAGTGAAGCTGGATTTTGGAAGGTGGTGTGGAGGCTGAGCGACACGGTGGACATGCCGGCTCCGCCCTCTGCGTAGTCGAGTGTTGCGACGGCGGAAGAGACGCATCTACGGGTTGCGAGTCGTGCAAGACAGATACAGAGGACAAGAGGACACTCACTCGTCGATTATCGTGATCACGAACGCCTGGGCAAGCCTACCCTGAGCGTCGAGCAGCTCTACCAATCTCAATCTCGATTCTCCATCCGCAGTCTTCACGGAATTATATCGATCTCGCTGACCAGCGTCAACCTCCGGCTGCGCCTAAGCCCTCGTTATCCAGCGACACATCGGTGACCAGCGTTCTCCTCGCAGCCATGCCCGCGAAACATCTTGGTGCGGGTGCGTGGTAGACGTTGAGTCATTTGATGGCGATGCGGTGCCGGCGATGCGCTCGAGTGAAGGTCTCGCGGAGTCGCCGGTGCCAGTGAATGAAGATGGCCGTGAGAGGCAAAAGCGAATGAGACCGTCCGAAGGGCTGGGGCCGAGCAGGAGCCATCTGCTACACGCAGTCAGCAAGCATTGTCGATGTCCCCGCTGTGGACGCCTAGAATGAAAGCGCTTCAACAAGTAACGAGAAGCATCGAGAGCCGATCGGGCCGGTGTCCCCGGCCGTGACAAGGCTGTAACCTTTTTCCCTCAGCTCTCGATGTCGTCCGACCCCGCCCGCGTAGCCCAGATGCGAACCCTGCGGCTCCCCATACAATCCGACTACCTGGCAAGTCGTTCCTCCGCCGATGTTAAGCGCTTTCATTCTCGACGTCGACAGCCGAGACGTCGACAATGCTGCATTGCGGCATATGCATGGGCTCGTGTTACATAGATTGAAACCAGCTCTGCCAGGCTGCCAGCGCAGAACATCGGACTTACCAATCGCCGTGCTTGCTGCGTCGTGTGCATGTAACGAGAGAAAAACACCGCAAATGCATCACCACCACATAATCTAGTTGCGTTACAGACTGCTGGCACTTCGGGTACTGCTCGGATCCAATCTCGCTCTCCTGCGACCACCATGGCCGCCCCAGTCCCATGCATCCCTCCCAACCCCGACATCTCTGGCATCGGCGTCCGTACCGCCATCTATGCGCAGAATCTGCTCTGCTTCCTGCCCGTTATCGTTCACCTGTGGGACGGGACCATCTCCGTGGACGAGCTGGACGGAATCAAGGACCAGTCGATCGGGATGCTCGCCATCGCTTTTGCCATCCTCATCTCGACAATCATCCAGGCGAAGAGCGGCGGAAACAATCTCACCATTACCAACTACCATGCCGCCATCGTTCTCGACCTGAGCTGGATCAACAACACCAGCACCTGGATCTGGTTCCTGCTCTTCGTCCACTATTGTACCCAGCGCCAGGATCTGCCAGCTTCTGCATCATGGAAAGAATGGTACAAAATCCTGCGAGAACCGCTTGTGAAGCTCTTCAAGCGCGAGTCCTCGGTTAATAGACCTCGGATGCGACGGGTTCCCCGTACTGTCATGCCGTTTCGGGCTCGTGTCTCTAATGTCGCTCTCCGGCTATGGGACTTCTGCTCGAAGGAGTCTGTTCTTACGCTCAGCTCCCTACACCTCACAGTCATGGCGACCATCGGTCTGTGGCTTTGGTCGGATCCGAAACACTTTGGCACCAGCGTGGAATGCGACCCTTCTTTGACGATCATCGGACAAGGTGTACTGTTCTCGTCTCGTCCGCTCCGCATCGGCTCGCTGATCATGTACACTCTCGTCCTTTTCCCGGGGTTGAATCTCCTTCCCCCGTTCGTCTTCTTCCTTGCACTGCACATTGGCTATAACAAGCTCCGACGCACGCTCAATTCCCTTTCCACATCCGACAAAGGCCAAACCATGCCTCATGAACTAAAAGTGCCTGCTTGCACCCATCTTCTTGTTGCCTCTCTGGTGTTCCTTGTGGTGTTCAATGTCATATTTATATTCGACATCGAGAGGACGCTTCGACGCAACAAGGGCAACCAGCTGGCCGAAGATGACGAGTGGGGTTTTGGCCAAGTACTGGCATTGCTCCTCTTGGTGGTTCCGCTCAAGGATGTGTATGGCAGTTTTCAAGCCATCTGGGAGAACCTGCGAGGAGACGAGAAACGGCTTACAGAGCTGTTTCGGCGGGACTGCCAGGCACAATCCATCCTGGATGAGCTCAAGGCCCTTGCTGCTGTGAGTCGGGTTAAGATCAACGATATTCATGATGTCGGGAGTCTTCTCCATCTCGCTGCAGCATGTGGGAAGCAAGATCTCGTGCAGTGGCTGTTAGATGAGGGTATATCCGTTGATGCAGAGGGTGAGCAAGCCATGCTGTGCCTGTAACATCTAATGATGATTGTAACAGGAGATTACGGAACTGCACTGTGTGCTGCATTTGCCTATGGTAGGATTGAAATGGTGAAGTACTTGTTGGGCTTGAATCCCCAGCCACAATTTCGGCCTGATGGTAGCATATTTGGATCTCAGGATGATGTCAAACTGACAAGTGCAGGACCATTCGGCGGACCACTTCATATTGCCGTGTTAGCGGGCCGGTTCAAAATTGTGAAGGAGTTCATGAATTACCGGAATAATGGGCAGGGATCGCTGGATAGCAAATGTGAGGCATGGATTCCGCAGAACATATGACTGATAATCAGCTGTAGGGGAAGGCTTCGGAATGGCAGAGGAACTATGTAAATTCCAGTGGGGGGTGCAAGTTACAGAGAGGGAAGAGGTGAGGACCTATGAGTGATCATGTCTGTTGGTGCTTACCGCACCTGGATCCCCTCTGCCAGGATGTGAGTGGTTCCTCTTTCTGCATGCCACATGCATGCTCACTTCACCTCCTTTTCTCCCCCTCTGCCAGATTGTGAGTGGGTCCTCTTTCCGCACGTCGCATGCGTGCTCACCTCACCTCCTTTTCTCCCCCTCTGCCAGGGTGTGAGTGGTTCCTCTTTCTGCACGTCGCATGTATGTATGCTCACTTCACCTCCTTTTCTCCCCCTCTGCCAGGATGTGAGTGGTTCCTCTTTCCGCACGTCACATGCATGCATGCATGCTCACCTCACCTCCTTTTCTCCCCCTCTGCCAGAATGTGAGTGGTTCCTCTTTCCGCACGTCGCATGCATGCATGCTCACCTCACCTCCTTTTCTCCCCCTCTGCCAGGAGGTGAGTGGTTCCTCTTTCCGCACGTCGCATGCATGCATGCTCACCTCACCTCCTTTTCTCCCCCTCTGCCAGCGTGTGAGTGGTTCCTCTTTCCGCATGTCGCATGCATGCATGCATGCTCACCTCACCTCCTTTTCTCCCCCTCTGCCAGCGTGTGAGTGGTTCCTCTTTCCGCACGTTGCATGCATGCATGCATGCTCACCTCACCTCACCTCCTTTTCTCCCCCTCTGCCAGGATGTGAGTGGTTCCTCTTTCCGCACGTCGCATGCATGCATGCATGCTCACCTCACCTCCTTTTCTCCCCCTCTGCCAGCGTGTGAGTGGTTCCTCTTTCCGCACGTCGCACGCATGCTCACCTCACCTCCTTTTCTCCCCCTCTGCCAGATTGTGAGTGGTTCCTCTTTCCGCACGTCGCATGCGTGCTCACCTCACTTCCTTTTCCCCCCCTCTGCCAGGATGTGAGTGGTTCCTCTTTCCACACGTCGCATGTGTGCTCACCTCACCTCCTTTTCTCCTCCTCTGCCAGGATGTGAGTGGTTGCTCTTTCTGCACGTCACATGTATGTATGCTCACTTCACCTCCTTTTCTCCCCCTCTGCCAGCTTGTGAGTGGTTCAAATTTCCACACGTCGCATGCGTGCTCATCTCTCCTCCTTTCCCCCCCCTCTGCCAGGATGTGAGTGGTTCCTCTTTCCGCACGTCGAATGCATGCATGCATGCTCATCTCAACTCCTTTTCTCCCCCTCTGCCAGATTGTGAATGGTTCCTCTTTCCGCACGTTGCATGCATGCTCACCTCACCTCCTTTTCTCCCCCTCTGCCAGCGTGTGAGTGGTTCCTCTTTCCGCACATCGCATGCATGCTCACCTCACCTCCTTTTCTCCCCCTCTGCCAGCGTGTGAGTGGTTCCTCTTTCCGCACATCGCATGCATGCATGCTCACCTCACCTCCTTTTCCCCCCCTCTGCCAGCTTGCGAGTGGTTCCTCTTTCCACACATCGCATGCTTGCTCACCTCACCTCCTTTTCCCCCCCTCTGCCAGGATGTCAGTGGTTCCTCTTTCCGCACGTCGCATGTGTGCTCACCTCACCTCCTTTTCTCCTCCTCTGCCAGGAGGTGAGTGGTTCCTCTTTCCGCACGTCGCATGTATGCATGCTCACCTCACCTCCTTTTCTCCCCCTCTGCCAGGAGGTGAGTGGTTCCTCTTTCCGCACGTCGCATGCATGCTCACCTCACCTCCTTTTCTCCCCCTCTGCCAGAATGTGAGTGGTTCCTCTTTCCGCATATCACATGCATGCATGCTCACCTCACCTCCTTTTCTCCCCCTCTGCCAGCATGTGAGTGGTTCCTCTTTCCGCACGTCGCATGCATGCATGCTCACCTCACCTCCTTTTCTCCCCCTCTGCCAGCGTGTGAGTGGTTCCTCTTTCCGCATGTCGCATGCATGCATGCTCACCTCACCTCCTTTTCTTCCCTTCTGCCAGATTGTGAGTGGTTCCTCTTTCCGCACATTGCATGCTTGCTCACCTCACCTCCTTTTCCCCCCCTCTGCCAGGATGTGAGTGGTTCCTCTTTCCGCACGTCGCATGCTTGCTCACCTCACCTCCTTTTCCCCCCCTCTGCCAGGGTGTGAGTGGTTCCTCTTTCCGCACATCGCATGCTTGCTCACCTCACCTCCTTTTCCCCCCCTCTGCCAGGATGTGAGTGGTTCCTCTTTCCGCACGTCGCATGCATGCATGCTCACCTCACCTCCTTTTCTCTGCCTCTGCCAGATTGTGAGTGGTTGCTCTTTCCGCATGTCACATGCGTGCTCACCTCACCTCCTTTCCTCCCCCTCTGCCAGCATGTGAGTGGTTCCTCTTTCCACATGCATCCTCACCTCACCTCCTTTTCTCCCCCCTCTGCCAGATTGTGAGTGGTTCCTCTTTCCGCATGTCACATGCATGCTCACCTCACCTCCTTTTCTCCACTCTGCCAGCGTGTGAGTGGTTCCCCCATTACCTGCTCCCCCAGATAGTTAGCTCATTCTTCTGACAGCTTTTCGTAAGTCAAATTTGACTGCATGATCTACAGATTTCTAACATTCCACCAGACAGTATGTAAGGTGCTTCACTCAGCAAAAACTAACCTCTTTAGAAATCTCGGGAGCTGCAAGCCCTTATCAGCCGGGACAAACCCGAGACAGCTTAAAATCACTTCTGAGGAATCTTCCTTCCACCAATGTATGCATCCATCTCATCAGGAAAATGACAAGTCGCGCTTTTTGCGCTTTTTGCACTTTTTCAAGCAGAAAAAGGGATTTAAGCGTGAAAAGTCCGCAAGTGCTTTGGAACTTTTTTAAACCCAGTGCCTTTTCTTTTTCAAGGACAAAAAGGACAAAAAGCTCATTAAGTTGCGCAATAAGCACTCTGAAAGGTAGGGCTCAAGCAATGCCAAAAGCACTTTTTTGACACTTTTTACACTTTTCCGGACAATAAGAGCACGCAACGGCATAATTCATTCGCAGATACAGGATTGTACATATTCTAAACAACACCCTATGTAGCTCATCGTTGCACTGGCAGCTCAGGCTCAACGGTAGGAGGCGTAGAATATGATTATACAGTGAAACCAAAAGGCAAAGATGGTGCTTACCCGTAATTGGTCTTGGAGAAGGCGGTAGTGGATCACGGACTTGTCGTGCTGTAGCAATTCAACGCGCGTATAATCTGCTAAGTCTTAGATCAGGACAAGGAAGAGCAACGACGTACTGCTTGAATGGCGGGCGTCACGAAGCCACGGATCGCTGTCCCAGTAATCAAAGTCAATGGGGCGAGACCGTCGTCTGAGGAGGTCTTCGAGATATGCAACGACGTACACAATGAAGGGCCCACAAGGGTTAGCTCAGTACAGCGGGTCGGGAACGCTGGCTAAGAAACCCGCACTCTGCGCAGTCGTTAAGGGGCATGCGGGGAGCCGAGGGACGGGTTTGTCTGTGTATGCATCAGCTTTATGGTTAGAAGCAGAGAGGGAGAGGAGGACGAGGAGGGCAGAAGGAAGAGGGAGGAAATGAAAGATGTACGCACGCCAATCGCCCTCACGGCCCGCGGTCAGCACCTTCGCCACGTTATCGTTTTTGCGCGCGTGGTCTAGAACAGGCGCGCGCGGATAGCGACCATGATGTCCGCATAGATGGTGTACATGGCGGGCAGCACCGAGAGTATGCGTGCATGCAAATGAGAGGTGGGGACGGAGACGAGGGGCGTACAGTTGGTCAGAACTGTACGGAGCAGAGGATCAGTTAGCACTGGGAAGGACAGCGAACGTGGTATGACGCACAGGAGATATTCGGCGTAGAACTCGGCTTCCCTCGCATACGGATGGCGATGTCCGAGTCGTCGTCCATGCTGCATATGGCTCAGCACACAGCAGAGGATTGAGAACACACCAGAGAGTGGTGCCAACACACCTGCAGAACCTCCCTGCAAGGATCCTCACAGGTACAGTCTGTGCCGGATCCGCCGTGTGACGAGGTTGCGGGAGTTGTGCCGCTGGCAGAGCATGAGCAACGGGTGAGCATGAGCAACGGGTAGGATGGGGCAAGCAGTGCGCACCGCAGGAGATGGGCCGGATGTCAGTAGATGTGCCCAGAGACCTGCGGCTTGCTCCCTGTTGATTGAGCAATCGGAATTCTGGACGTTGCGATAGGCAGGGACTTGTCAGTGTCAGGATTCCATATAGGCAACGATCTGACCGTGCAGGCGATGCCATAAGCTGTGCCGTCGTGGAACCGGACGAGGGCGTGCGTAGAGGAAGGAGGGTGAGGGAGAGAGACGACGTGCAAGATTGAGACAAGACGCGTAATGATCCCATCAAATATCAACCAAGTCGTGACCTTCACGCGACCAGATGATGACATCGAAGAGATTACGTGGCGGGCCGATTGGACTTGGTGAAATCTACCATCTCGGAGCAACATCACGGAACATATTTGGCCTCCTCGACAGTGCCCAACGACTGCCCTGCCGGCCTTCAAGCTTCAAGCTCCAAGCCTGTGGACTGCTTGGTGTCGTCACGGCTTTCACGGTGGTCAGCCTGCAGTGGCGACAAGTGCTCACTGCTCAGCCCGTCCGCGGCTGCAGCTGCTGCCGCCTCTAATCCATTCCTGAATCCTCAGTCTACTGGGTTCGAACGTTCCTTTTAGCCATTCAAGTTTGAATTCAAATCATTCATCGACACATCTCCGTATCATTGTCATCTCTGTCCCTGCCAGTGCCGGTTGGTACTATTCCCGACTCGCTGTCCCCAATCTTTGCTGTTTCTATATTCCAAAAATTCATCTGGTTTCTGCTTAGGAAAAGCTCGGACTAAAGCTTGCACAAAAGGTGTTAAGGCAAAAAGCTCCCCAAGTATACAAGGGTTTAAAGGATCCCAAGTGAGTAAAGGCATTCAAGGAACACAAAAAGCCGGAATAAAAGTTGAAAGTAAAAAAGGTATCGTCCAAGTTCTGAAAAAGGAGTTGTCATTTTCCTGATGCTCCTTGGCCACATCCTCAACAGAAGCGCCTTTCAGAGCGGCCAAGGCGATACAGATTCTGAGCTATTTTTGAAGATTGGATGGTCCTATACCAGGAAGGGAAGGACATTGAAGGCATATGGCGAGAGATGCAGCCTGTTTTGGAAGCACTTCTGGTTGTTTACATTGCTCTCCTTGTATATGATTTCCGAGTTTATGCAGACAGAGATGGTGTGCCGATTGTATGATTATTGAAGATGTTAAGAGCAGGATTGATGGGCAACTCAGTGACATATATGAAAGTGAAAACGATATGCATGAAAAACCACCTGAACTGAGCAAAACAAAACAAACTGGCATCTGGGCAATAGTTCCAAGCCCACTTTAAACGGAGACTGTCAAGATGTAGTCGTGTATTGGAGGAGGCGCTGCCGCTGGGAATCCGAAAGACACAAGTGAGATGGAATAGATTCCACACCATTCTAGTCATTGTCCAGATTTCTTTTTCTTTTGCGTAGCTGGCCCCACTGGCAAAGTGAGATAAAGCGGGGAGAAAAAAAGTTAAGGACTCAGAAACGACAGATCCCAAGTCCCAAGTCCGTGTCGAACGGAGCCGGAGACGCCAGAGTAGCTTAGCGCTTAGCACAGAGCGCATGTGGCTATTAGGTTGTAGGTTCTAGACTCTCGGAGGTAGACTGCGTGTAGTAACTTCAACGGCAATCTGGCCAGTCGTGTTGTTGCTCGCAAAAATGTGGTTACATATCGTTTTTCTCGGATTTGGATGCACCTGACGCTGTTACGGTTGCGAAGAGCGACAAAGACTCGAGGGCGGGGAGAGCATTGAGCAAAGGAACTGGAACTGGGGCAAGCGTGCTATTATATCGCATCCATCAAAGCTGTTGCCGATGCCCCGGATAGTGCTTGCGACTCGGATTATCGGAGTAGAAAAAGAAAACCTACCAAGTCCAAGAATAGTCGCAACTCCGAGTCCGTTTTGAACGGAACCGCCGAGACTGACCCAAACAACATGCCATGAATGGGCGGAGGCACCGGACTGCCGATGGGATTCCTGCGGATGTTAATAGATGGCATTGGCGGTTTGTTCAAATGCCGAGATCCGAGTGTTGGTCATGACGGAGCACAGAGTGCCAGTGCGAAGCAGATTCAGGCGCACGAAAAGCCCAAACGAAACAAAGAACACAACCAGCTCCGCGTCGAACGGAGGTTCCCAACAAGATTCCTTCCTCTTGATCATCAGTTGTGGGTGCCGTTGGACTGGCCCATGGATTGACGGAGCGCTCGCGGCAAAGCAGAATAATAGTAGGTTGCATTGAATCCAAATGATCACCACAATGGATCAATGCAGGATAAATCGGGCCTGGGTGGACGCAGAATCGTTGCTTGTGAAAAACGGCCGGAAGATCTAGCTGCGCCATCGAACGGCCAGGGCAGCAAGAACCAAGAACCAAATACCCAAAGTTACAGTGGGGTGAGCGCACAAGGACAACAAGGTTGCAGCGCAGGATGAATTGGTTAAATGCGAAGGACACGGGTGTGTTGCAACCAGAACTAGGACTGCGACAGCAAAAATAAACTCTTGCTCTTGGGACATCCCAACTCCGCGTCGAACGCAGCCTGGGATCGTGTTGTTGCTTGGGACATCGTGTGCGTGTCCGCATCAGTTTTTGAATTTGGATCTGACGGTTAAGATTTTCGATGAGCGGGTCAGAGGCGCGTATACGGCGGTAGCGACGAGGTGCTGTTCGCGGACCTGGCCATATGAGATGCTGAAGACTGCGGCCACGAAGACACCGACACGAGTGTACGCCTGGCACCTGCGGTGGATATTCGGATGCCAGTGGTCGGGAAGAGGAAGAGTCACCGGAGTCACATAAGTCCGATCAGCCGTTGTCAAGGCTGTTACTTTAACCGCGTGCTTCTGGCCTCGAATCATGCCCCACGCCACACGGTCTCTTCGTTTTCGTCTCCGCCACCATGGCCAACCTCAGCGCCGCCCGCATAGAAAAGATGTTCCGCCAGCTGCCCAACGTCGACGCTTCCCAGATTCGTGGCAACGTCTCCGCCGAGGAAAACCAGATTAATGCCAACATATTCGCGTTCTACGTCTCTGGCAAGGGCGGGCCCACGCCGATACAGAATCCATTCGGGAAGAGTGTGGGGGAGCATCTGAAGATTACGGAGATGAGTGTAACGAAGGAGGGCGCGGTGGGGCGGTTGGAGATTGAGGTCGTCGAGGGTGCGATTTCTGCTCTTCGGCTTACGGCTTGTGAAGCGAGCTGACGGATTGACACAGATATGTGCAATGTTTTTGGGACGATGCATGGCGCCTGTGGAGCCTACCTCATCGACCAGTGTGTTTCCAGCTTCTCTGAATTCTTCCTGGTGCTGAATCTCTCTCTCTCCAAGTGCTACAATCGGCACTATGGTTCTGTACGGACGCGTGGCAGGCTTCGACGGGCGAGGCGTCTCGACCTCGATGAACATCAACTGGCACAGCGCCGCAAACCTGTGCGTGTCATCGTCTTCATCCCGCTATCATCGCTGATTCCTTCCCTTCCCAGCGGCGACTCACTCGAGATCTACACCCAGACCGTGCACTTTGACCACCGCTCACGCATGGTCCGCTGCGAAATCCGCGACAAGGACACCCGCCGCCTGCTCGTATCCGGCACGAATTCGTTCCTCAACGGCGGCGCCTCCACGGCGGACTTTCCCCCGAAGGACAAGGACAGGGCGAAGCTGTGAGAATCTAGACGGAGGAACGGTATAGACATCGCGGCCGGCATCTTCTCGCATCTTCTCGCATCTACAATCCATCCATCCATTGATAATTTGTTTGATACCCTCAGTAACTTCTTCCCAGCTTCTCCACGCCATGGAACCAAAAACAGCGAAACCTCCCACCGTCCGTCCCTCCGGAGCGCCTCGCCTCGCCTCGCCTCGCCGTCTCACAACGCGTGCACGCATATGCAAATCCGAGCAGCTGGACACACACGGCTTATCTTGCTCTGGAGCTTGTGCAGTCCACCAGAAGCTTCCTCTTTTGGAGTCTCTGCTCCGGCCAGCCAGCCAGCACGCACGTCTGTATACAACTTCAACCCCTTCCTCACAATCCCAATGGGCAGTCGCCCGCCGCCGACGCTTCTCGTTTCATTGAGGACCTGTTCGGCGGATATCTGTTCGATTCGGAAGTGGGATGTGTGGCTTCCAGGGATTGTTTTTCTTTCCTGCTACTTTTTTTTTTTTGCTTCTTTCGTGAACGTCCTCAATTCTTGCTGAACTCGCTCGCTAGCGCTATTAGACACTCGGCGCGCGAACACTCTTATGTTCTCGTTCCGTGGAGGTACTCCGGGTCCAGCGATCCAATCCCTTTTGGCGCGCGATTCAAGGCATGTTATGACTAGATAGTAGACCTGCCCGGACGCCGATGCTTTTTTTTTTCCCATGTCGCGCCAATGCTCTGGGAGAGAGGTTGAAACATGAACACCCCTGCCTGCTGATCGCTCTTGCACTGACTTCTTCTTGTTCAAGATCTCTCAACTCACTTACTAGCACTACTCGAACGAGCGAACAGCCAGCAAGCAAGCACGCACGCACGCATGTATACAAATTCAACTCTTTCTTGGGAATTATCCAATGGGCAGTCGCAGTGGGCAGTCGCCCGCTGCCGACGCTTCTCGTTGCACCGAGGGCCTGTTTCAGCGGTTATCTGTTCGATTCGGAAGTGGGATGTATCACCGTTACCGAGACCGTTTTCGAGAAAATTTTCCTTTCCTGTTTCATTTTCCCCTCCTGCACTCACTTTTTTGTCTTGCTAGCGCTATTCGAGATTCAGCGCGCGACACTCTCGACTGGAATCGAGTTTTGTTCTCGCATTAATATTCATCGCTCCTGTACTGACTTCTTGTTCGAGCTCTCAACTGCTCGAACGAGCGAACAGCCAGCAAGCACGCACGCACGCATGTATGCAAATTCAACTCTTTTCTTGGGAATTCCAATGGGCAGTCGCCCGCCGCCGACGCTTCTCGTTGCACTGAGGGCCTGTTTCGGCGGTTATCTGTTCGATTCGGAAGTGGGATATACGGATGCAGCCATTTTTTTCCTCTTCTGAACGTTGTCACCTGTTGCTGAAGCCACTCACTACTGTAGCGCTATTCGAAATTCAGCAAGCGCACACTCCAAACTGGAATCAAGTGAGTGTTCTCGCTCCATAGAGGTACTCGAGCATTTCATTCACTTCGGCGCCACGGTGCACCAATTCTCTCGGAGTCGGGAGCTGGTTGGAACTCGAACACACCCCCTTGCGGTGTCTTGCCTTTCGCCGGCAAGTAACGTACAACTTCAACTCGCCTACCGTCGACATTACTCAGCGCTCCTGCGCTGACTTTTCGTTCGAACTCTCAATCCACTAGCACTGCTCCGAGTCGACTTCTCTTTCTCACATCGCAGTAGAAAGACGGTTGTTTTCCGGTGACGAACTGCGGATTAAACATAGGGTGGGTTCATTGCTCAAATTATTCGGCCCTCTGAATTCATTCCTTTCATTTTTCTCTTGCCAGGGGCGTTCTTTGCTCGCGTCACAGTCACGCATAACGGAACGGGAGCTCCCGTTCCGTTACTGTTGGTGTGACTTTCGCACCCTCAGGCAGCGAGAAGATTGGTTCGCAAGATAAAGCAAAGACGGGTGCGTACAACCTCAACTGCTCCCTGGTACTAGTTCTAGCTGCACCCTCAGGTCTTCATTCTCGAACAGCTCTTCCGAGTCGGCGGATAGTACTTACTTGTCCGTTCGACTCGGGAATCGGAAGTAGGTCCCTCATTATCAGCCTTTTCTTTTGCTCCTGAACTTCACTTCTCTCGCTGCACCCACTGGGACTATCATGATTCGAAATTCGATGCGCGCGGCGCGACACAACGTCGAGTTGAAAAGTCAACTGTGTGTTGACGTTCGGCATTGTATTCAACCCCAATTTGGCGCCCGAGTCAGGGGATATTGAATAGATCTGCAAGGACCGCGATGCTCATTTCCCTTGTCGTCCCAATTCTCAGGAAATTTGACCACCCCTGCGGTATTTTCTTTTCGTACAGCCTCAACTCAAAAGGCCCGCGTCCTCGGCATCTTTTATCATACTCAGGCTGCTTTGACGTTTTGTTCACAGCTCTCACAATACCAAACGCCTCGGAGCGAACCCGATGTGTCTCGTTCCGAAGCTAGTAGAGCTTTGGATTCAAAATGGTCAGCTTCCGACATGCCTTCGATCTCCACCGCATCTTCAGGAATCCCAGTGGCAGCCCATTGCCTCCGCCCTTTCAAGATTGCCCTCCGCTCTCCCTCTCGGCGGTTCCGTTCGAAACGGAGTTGGTAGCATTATCGACTTCTCGCATTTTTTTGTTTCTCCGATATACCTAAGCGCGCGCAGGCACCGCGCAGGCAGCCACGCTGCACGTTCCAGGACCCGGCCGCAAGTACAGTGCAATTCGGTCACTGGCTTCCGAACTGTATGTGTCCGACGTCCACTGGAGCCTGAGGAATCCCATTGGCAGTCTAATGCCTCCGGCCTTTAGTTCGCAGTACATCTGTGCGGTTCCGTTCGAAACAGACTTGGGACTTAGAGTGTGGCTTGAGGTATGCTTTTTCTCGATAGTCTACTACGCACTGCCTATAACGACACCCAGCAGCGTTCCGGGACTCGGACCCGAATTTTCCTAGAACCCAATCTCAAGCCAAGATGCCTCCTCTTCTATCCACTAAAACGGTAAGCAGGCGTTCTAACAAGATTTACGCGTTTGACAGCGGATCGCGCCGGGCCGGTGCCAAGGCCCGTGACAAGCCTGTGACCACCCGCCTCTTCCCTACTCTCCATGTCCTCCGACCCCGCCCGCGTGGCCCAGATGCTGCGAACCCTGCGGCTGCCTATACCCTCCAACTACCTCGAGCGCATCGCCGGCACCGCCCCGACCGACGTGAAAGCCATGGCCGTCAAATGGCTCAACGTCTACCACGCACCCGCACCGAGATGTTTCGCGGGCATGTCTGCAAGGAGAACGGTCGTTACCGATGTCTCGCTGGATAAAGAGGGGTTGGGGCGTAGCAGAAGGTTGACGCTGGTCAGCGAGATCGATGTAACGGAGGGTGAGTGTTTCCGTGAAAACTGCTGGATGGAGAATCGAGATTGAGATTGGTAGAGCTGCTCGACGGCCAGGATAGGCTTGCCCAGGCGTTTATCATCACGATAATCGACGAGTGAGTGACTTCTGTCCTCCCGCTGTCCTGCACGACTCATAACCCGTAGATGCGTCTCTTCCGCCGTCGCGACACTCGACTACGCTGAGGGCGGAGCTGGCATGTCCACCGTGTCCCTCAGTCTCAACACCACCTTCCACAATCCCGCTTCTCTGTGCGTCGAGCCTTACTACGCCCCACCGAGACTCACACGTTACAGCGGGTCGACACTGCGATTCATAAGCACTACGATGGCGGCCGCAGGCGGAATCCAGTCATGTCGGTGTGAGGTGCGTCTTCCGTTCTTCGTGGCCAGTCTTCAGCATCTGACGTACCTCGTCATGGCCAGGTATGGGACCTTCGCGAACAGCACCTCGTCGCCACCGCTGTTTTCTGCGGGATGCTTTCCTCTCCACTGAAGACGAAAGCTGCGCGTCTGTGACTCTCCGCTCGAATACAATGCTCTGTAGACCCTCGACATCCGTATTCTCTATCTTCAACGCATTCGACGATACCCCTGCCCAGTTCCTTCCCCTGCCCTGAGTCGTCCTCGTCGAGACTCGGCTCTAGATGCTCGACCTTGTCGTTGTCGCCCATCGAAATCGTCACCGTATGCAGTGTATGCATGCAATTCTGAGGACGGCTACCTAGGCATGTCGACACGACGATGTCGGTTCTTTCCCCATGCCTGCGACAACATGATCCCAGAGTGCGTTCGACACGGAGTTGGGATCTTTCGGATCTGCCCAGCCGCATCTCCTTTTTTCCTTCGCAGTCATGATCAAGTTAACGCCAATCGTCCTACGTCTGGTTGAACCACACCACTTGCAGTCGTTCGCATTTAGCCAAATCCTGCGCGAGCGACCCTCCTTGTTCTTGTGCGTACCAATGTTTGGGTATCGGTTTCTTGTTTCTTCTGTATTCGACGTCCTCGGCGTCTTTGGTGGCGCGTCTGCATCTCCCAGCCGCATTCGGTACCGCGTCCACGCTCCAGGCACTGCGCTAGGGAACACAACCTACCAGCACTTCATGGCCATCCATGCGACGCGCTCTGTCAATCCCATTGGCCAAATTAGCGCCTCCTACGACCAGTAGTAGCATGTACATTGTGAATGTCTTCTTGGGGAGCCTCTGTTCGACGCGGAGCTGGGATCCTCTTTCGCACGGCTCTTCGTTTTTTTCATCTTCTTCTTCTCTTGTTCTGACTTGGTGCGTTTAACTAGATGGGCTTGGCACCGGCCCTCTTCGCTCCATCTCGTGCCTCCGCCCCTTCACAGTACCCTCGTCCGGTCTCCGTCGGTCCAGGCGGTTCCGTTCGAAACGGAGTTGGGGCTTTCCGCCGGCTGATCATCCTTTTTAAACATCTATCTAGCTACTACCCCAGCAGCGTTCAGCGACGGCGACCGACTCGGCGGCCGCATATCATCTCGAGCAGTCTAAACGCTACATGTTCGACCGCCTGTGCATTCAGAGTAATCCCATCGGCAGTTCCGTGCCTCCGCCGCCGATCCATATCTGTCGTGTACGCGCCAATGCAGGCGGGTTCCGTTCGAAACGGAGTTGGGACTCTTCCTCCTGACTTTCTCTTTTTACGCGGAGTACATATCTATCCAGGACATTAATATTACCCCGCCCAGGACCTGGACCAGCGGCGTTCCGGGACCTGGGTCACCCAAAATGATCGCTAGACCAGTTCGAGATCTCAATCCATGTTGTATGAGCTTTTATTTTATTTTCCAGTGGGTACAGCAGTTACCTATCACCAGGTTTAACATCCGAGTCGTCAATCCCAGAGGCACTGTCATCCCTCCACGAGCTCTTATGGCTCCTCGCGTAAACTGTGGTGATATCTTCGTTCGATGCGGACTTGGGATCTTCCCGTTGAGAAATCAGGTGTTTTTGTCTGGCTCGCGGACTTCTAGGTCTAGATGTAAGTATTGATAGTATTCTCCCCTTGAAAGCACCACGATGTTTTCTTTGCCGTCCACTCAGTGTCAAGCAAGAACGAGTCCGAGTCCCTCACATTTTTTACAGTTACTTATTTTCGGGTTCGATGGCATTGCCAATCCCAGAGGTAGTACTGTCATCCCTCCACCAGCTCTTACGCTCCTCGTAAACTGTTGTGATATCTTCGTTCGATGGGACTTGGGATCTACTTATCGATGGGAATTGGGTGTAACCGAGACCGGTTCTCACCGGGCAATGCCCGAACCATTTACGTGATTACGTACTTACTTGCGGCGCTTCCACGTTTAGACTCTCTCCTCTACATTCAACCCATCATGGTTATTTTGCACAACTTTTATCTGATAGCGCAAACAGTCCGACGACTTGTCGCTCTGGCACAGCGCCGTACAGAAGAACCCAAGATTTTATAGAGGTTCCCAGGGTGATAACTCCATTCATCGGATCACCGGGATTCAAACTTCACAGTGATTATCATCCGCCACCTCTCCCTCCACCTCCATGGCGTCCTCATCCTCAGAAGCAGAATCCGTAGCTGCCATCGAGGCAAACTACCGCCGCCTCCCACTCGCGCCTCCACCCAACGCCGACGCCTCTCTCATCCGCGGCAACCTATCGACCGAAGATAAACAAGTCACCGCGAGCCTCCTTGCGCTATTCATCCTCGGGCGTGGGGCGCCAGCGCGTATGCCATCGTGGGACACCATGGGAATGACACCGTTTGGCGGCGCGGAGAAAGCCGGTGGCGCGATACGGCTCGTGGAGGTGAATGTGGTTGAGAAGGAGGAAGAGAGGGAGAGTGTGGCGGAGATGGTCTGTGAGTTGGATGTTACACTGGGTGAGTCGGAGCCTCTGTTTGCTTTGCTGCTAATTCGTTGAGGGATTATACAGAAATGTGCAACGTCTACGGCGTTATGCACGGTGCTTTTTCGGCGTTCCTCATGGACAAGTGAGCGAATACGTTTTATTTGCGCCTGCGTCAATTGAGAATGCGACAGCCTAACGGTCCTCGTCATGGTCGTCCTCGGGCGGGCGAAAGGATTCAACGGACGCGGGATGTCCCAGTCAATGGCTATACATTGGCATTCCAGCGCTGCACTGTGCGTTCTCTACTTTTCACCGCATCTGAACCAAACAATGACCGAATTGTAGCGGAGAAACCGTCCGCATCACCGCGCGCTCAGTCTACTCCGACTCGAAAGCCCACTTCTCCCGCTGCGAGGCACGGAACGTATCCCAGGGCGGACGGCTTGTTGTGTCTGCGACGAATAACATGGTTTCTGGAGGGCATGCAAAGGCGTCACTTTCGCTGCCTGCGAAGCTTTGAATTCCAGTTCACCTCTATAGACTACATAGAGTGCGTCTCGTTAACCTCAGTTAAGTTCTGACTCTAACTACTATCTTAAGAATTAATATCTTCGTATCTATCAGTTCCATTGCAACTACTACGAGCTTGAGTCTGTTCAGAATAAGTGCGTGCGTCCATCGTTCAGCCAGAGGTATTGCTCTGGAACAACAGCTGGTGTCCTCCGAAACGCCGAACGCTAGCCAAGCTCATCATCCGCCATCCGTCAAGACGGCCACTCGATCGCGAGCCAACGAGTAATTATCCCTCAAAAAGACGTACGGGATCTTCACAGCGCATGCAAAAGTGAATGAATATCTCTCGCGCATCGTGGACTGAGCTGCCATCGCCGAGTTGGAGATGAACTTCGATGTACTTGTCGTGGCTGCGCCATTGGACTTGCACGCGGGCTTTCCCATTCCTACTTCGTCGCTACCCGCTTATTACCTCGCGGAATCAAGATCGCGAGCTAGCTACTGTCACGCCAGGCTCAACACAGATTGTCCCACCTTTCCTTTGGTCTCTAACTCAAATCGGCGTCCACGCTCCAACGCTTGTTCCTGCTTCTACCAATCTCACCACCTCTTCCTCCTGCTGCTTGCCCTCGTTCTACAGTATAAGCGACCGATCTAGCACTTCATTCCGTTACGCTGGCGGGATCCCACTGACATCTACCTCTACCCTCCCAGTGCCGCAGGGACACAGGACGTCTCTTAGCGTCGCCGAGCCATGCATGCTGACTTGACTTCAAGTTCCATACTTAGTATATCAGTTCCAGCGGAGGTCGACTTGGTTGCTGGGTGTTTGAACACTGGCAGTTCACTGAAAGCGATTAAGTAGCGCTTCCCACAGTATGTATGCGCAAGCGTGATGTGATTTTTTTGCAAGCGAAAAAAAGTCACACAGTGGCAGTTCACTAACAAAATGACTCGAGCGATGTACATTTTAGAGGTATTATTATTATTAAGGTACACTCAGGCTTGAATATTACATTTGTACGGCGCTACCGCGAGGGTGCAAATGCCATTCTGATTATTAGCAATGGGCAATTGAACAAAAAAGTTCAGAAAAGCCACATACGGGTACACAGCCACCGCGGGTAAGTTACGGGCGGGCCCAAGGCACCCGCGGGTTTACCCATTCACTTGATGCCACTCTGAGAGTTACTATATTTCTTGCGTACAACCCAGTGGACTACATCGCTAATTACTGTACTATTTCGACCATAAGTTCAGACTTTTGATCTTTTTGCGCCTGAGGAGGCTGAAATTTTTTGTTCTGATTTTAGATGAATAAAACTGAGGACTTCTTTTCTGAACTTACGCATTACGCAAACTTGTGGTCGAAATAGTACAGTATGTAGGTGACGAGGCATTTGGCTACCTTTGCTTAGTCAGTGTGACCACTAGGGTCACAAAGCGCCATCACCTGACTTTGATCAGTGCGACGCGCTGCACGTCGATTCAGCCAAGGCGGAATTACATCATGAGTGATCAGCCCACTCATGATGTAATCCACTTTGCACAAGGTTTGCAATGGGGTCGACACATCGTCTACTGTACAGTTGCTTTAGTGATATGAACTTGCATACCGGTGGCGCCGAGGCCCGAAAGGAGCCGTCCCTAAGCGATATTGCTTACGAATAACACGTTTCGCGTCCGCCGTCGGCCAAATTTTAAGCTGTATATAACAAGAATTCGGTAGTAGGACGCCGGCCCAGGAGAGATCCAACCCCTCGTTAGTTTCCGAGCGCTGAAAGTAGACGAACAGCGCGGCACATGCACGTTACACATGCGACCCTTCACTCGGACTTTGAATCTTTTGATATGATCCGGCCATGGAGCTTTTCGACTCGTACCACTCGAGTCGAGTGGGTTGCGAGTGGGTATGCATCCCTCTGGTGCCAGACTGCTCGCTGAATTCTCCATTTAGGCTTCAATGCACGCTCACTCCTTCCTACTCGTATTCTCCCCGCGCTCGGCGCCCTCCGGCAGCGACAAAACCTTCGATGAATACCTCCCCGCAGCTTGGCCGGAGCGCTCATGTAGCTGGCTACACCATCTTTTTCGCAAACGCCTACGCGCCCAGAACGACCGCCGGACGTACGAGTCTCCCGGCACGAGGCATACGCACATTTGGCGAGCAGGAAGGGATGCTAGCATTTTTTACCCTGGCTTCCACAATCTCTACACGCGTCGTAGCCGGCGACTGAGTTGTGGCGAGTGTGGTATGTATCCTTCTGACGCCAGAGTGCTTGCTCAATTGACCCTTTATCTTTATGGACGCAGCTCGACATTCCCCGACACCATGTTTCCCTCACTCTCGGCGCGCATCCATCGAAATGCCCAGGCCCTTCCGCAGCGACAGAGGAGTTCCACGAAGATCTCCCCGCAGCATCGTGTTGTCCGCCACCAGCGCGTCTCCATCTCCATCTCCCTCGTCTCGCCGACGCAAATCTTTCGCAGACGCCTGCGCATTCAGAACGACCTCCTGGCGTACGAGCGGTGCCTCTCTAGGCACGACGCAATATCCCAGGCTTGCCGACGACGGAATCCGTACGTCTGACGAGTAGGAAGGGGACGACGTTTTACCTTACAGTACAGCCGTCGAGTGAGTTGTGGCGACTGCGGTATGTATCCATTCTGGTGCCAGCGTGTTTGCTCAATCGTCGTCATCCCCTTATTCAGCCTCGAATGAACACATTCCGAAGCACACCGGATACCGGTATTCCCCCCGCGGTCGCCGCTCATCCATCGAAATGGCCACGCCCTCCTGCAGTGACAGAGGTCCGACCAGGAGCTCGGATTTGTGTAGTAGACCAGCCCATCGACGAGTCACCATCTCCGTCGCCAGGCCGACACAGTTTGTTTTCGCAAAACGCCAGCAAGTCCAGAACGACCGCCGAGACGTACGAGCCACGTCTCCCTCGGCACGACGGAATGTCCCAAGCCCCCCGCCGACGACGGTCGTCTGACGGGGCCGTTGGCGTTACCGTGGCTTCCGGCACCCGCAGTGACTCGACACCGTCCTGGTCCGCCGACAGCGAGCAACACCGCGCGCACATCCTCCACGAGTATCCAGAGCCACGCTTTGCTCAGGGTCTTCCGCGAATGAGTCGACGACGACGACTTCGAGCTACAGCACCTCACAGCATTGTCGATGGATAGCATGTCTTCGAGGCATTCCCATTCGCCTCGCTGACGGAGGTCTTGGTCTTGGACTTCACAGAGTAACGAAAGATGTAGAGGTACGCGTTCTCGCGCGACAAGGACGTAGATTTTGACTACACCACAGCCTGCACAAGTCAGCGAAGGAAAGCCGGAAATCAAGAATACGCACCTATATATCCATCGACTCCATCTCTACGCTCTCTCTGCGGTTCCCTGCTATCCCTACTTGCCATCGAGGTCGAAGAGTCATGAACGCGTCTGCTGTAACTTGTCACGGCAGTTACATCACGCCTTCGACTCAGCGACGAACGCTCACGACTCAGCAAGCTCCGCGATGAGGACCACCCAGCGAGCAGACGCGACCCTCTTCCCAATATACCCGCCGCCGAGCAAGGTTTTGTCAAGTGGTTTTATCGCGAGCTTAATATCCGTCGACCCTGCATCGATTTTCTTCAAGGAACAACGGCGAACTTGAACGAACATGGGCCCTCACTTTCCTCCTTCCTACCTCATCTTGCTCTTTGTCCATGATAATCGACCCGCCCCCACTGTACACCTCTCGCCCCAGTGGTACCGGGACTCCCGCGCCTACGCAGATACCGTCGTCCGCGCTCTTCAACGCGTCCCGGGCCCCAGCCGCTGCAGTCGAGGTAGAGCTTGATCTTCATTCATTGAGCCCTTGTATTTATGACTTCCTCAGCAGCGCGCAGCCCCTTCGAGGCCCGCCTGGTACTGGTGGTGCCCGCGCTGGCTTCGCGCCACCTTCTCGCCTCGCCCCATCGACGACGGTCAAGACGCAATTGAAATGGATATCTATCGCTGGTAGGCGGGCCTGCTTGCCCGCCTGGACACCCGCATTGTGTATACGTTATCGATTTCGACCACTGGCTACTTCGTTTTCGTCCTCGGACGGCCTATACCCCACAAGTGCTCCTTCTCACTTTCCTCTTGCTTTCCACACTTTGCTATGATATTGCTATCCCGCCAGCCCATTTCTTGTTTGCACAGAATCGCATTTACATTCGCTTTCAAATACTGGTACTGTATCCGCTTGATATCACAGCTATCGTTCATGTAGATATACTCCTCCAATATCATGTGGATTTGTGCTCTTCCTCACCCAGCCCTGACCAGATAGGCATACCCCCCTACCAATAACCCTATCCGTATACCATGGGCAGAATCGAGGTCAATGAGAATATCGCCCGTCCCGTCCCTCCCCGTTCGCGTCCGCCGACTCAATACCAGTGGCATCCCCCACTTTCTCCCGACCGTCCTGCGGCGTTCCCGCTTACAGGAATCACGAATGGACTGGGGCCGCATGCAAATGAAGCACGATAGAGATAGCGCGAATGATTGTGTACGGGGCCTCGACGGTCGTTTATCGTGTGTCGTTTATCGTTTGTCGCGTGTGTGTGTGGGCGTTGGCCGGAACTGGAAAGTACCCTTCGCCGCCCTCGTATTCGCAGATTGCGAATCGAATATCGAGCGGACCGGGCAAACCTCAGCCCGAACGAGTTTGAGCGATACTGGCGTTGGCGTTGGTGGGGAGAGATGAGGTCGAGAGGTCAATCGGTCTTTCGTCGGCGAAGAAGCGGAAGGAACGGAACGAATGTGCGAGGTGTGGTGGTCCTACTCCCGTTGGCAGGGGAAGACGAAGTCGAGAGGTCGAGCATCGTTCCTGCGCCGGCGAAGAAGCGGAAGGGGCGGGTAGGGGGTGGTGATCATGAGTGGGACTCGCGGCCGGCGGGTGGGTAGACGTTCCCGCCTGCAGATTTGTACCTGCGCTGCTCAATACACAATGCTGTGGACCGGCAAAGGACCCACCATGAATATGCGTCGAAGCCCCGGGTCCGAGCAAGAGCAGTACCGTTACGGCTACGAGCAGACGAAAGGTCGCGCGTACTGTTTTCCGTTGCTACGCAAAGAGGCGGAAAGGTGTTGGGGTGATGGTATTGGTGGTCCTCTTGACGTCGTCGTTACTCCTCGTCGCCCGGCCTCAGCCCATTCAGCCCATTCATACTTCGGGTGCCAGGTGTGGAGAACGCGCGCGGAGAGCGGAGAGGACAGTGGTGGTCGTGACCATGGAAAGAATGGGTCAGGGTACGAGACAGACGTGCTCCCGATTGCTTGGGATAGTTTTGGAAAGTGGGCGAGTCGAAAGGCCATGGAGGCGAACGGATCGCCTGGATTGGTACCGTGCTTCCGATCCATCGACGAGCGTTGCTGACGTGCAGGGCTCTGCCCGAAATCTCAATCCCATCGCTGGGTTACGACGGACGACGTCGACGCAGTAGCCCATCTTCATTGTCGGATGTGCGGCTGGCTTGCAATGCAGGGAAGTTGTCCTGAAAAGGACCGAGAGGTACATCGGGTATAGGGAGGTCGCATTGGCGGAAGAATAAGGTGATTTGCAGGGCCACCACGGATAGTCTGTGCGGATGACTCCGAGTCATCCAAACGGCAACAGGGAGGGAAATGACGATGGCGAGGAGGATTGTGCCAGTGGTCGTTGGAGGACCCGATGAGAGCTAGCGCCGAGACAGTGGACTCATGGACTCATGTCCGGTGTCTGGGCTGGTATGGGAGTGGATTGAGAACCGGGTCCGATATCGACATTGACGAGACGAGGGGTGTTTACGGCGTCGTATCGAAGTACCAGGCTGCAAACCTGCGTCAGCAAAGCGAAAACGGGACACAACTGGAGGACGTACACCGTCCTACCATGTCGTCGACCCATCCATCATGTACCCCTTGGTCAAGATCTGAAGGCCGACCGCGCACTCGACGGAGGCTCTTGTAGTCGAGGTTGGGGGCAAGGTGTCTGAAGCACTGAATCCACGGAGTAATGAGATTGTGGTGGGTCAAAGCCAAGACACAGAGCACTCACCCCGGACAGCTTCACCGATGCTGAAGTCAATGACTCGAAAGTGGCCTGCGGCAGCAAGACGGGTTTGACCACCGTCTGGATGGCGAGTGGCTCGAGATGGTAGGTGCGATGGCGATGATGCCTAATCCTCCAACGAGAGATGGGATTTGAATGGACGTCGTGGTGGAGAGGGCTAACGACATCCGGATCCGTTGACTGGATCGATTTGTGAGCGAAAAAAAGCTGGAGATATCGCTGTCGACGCACAAGAGCAAGACAGCCGCCTTTAGAAGTAGTCGGGTAGCTGCATGAGGTCTGTCAGCGCAGTGACAGGAAAAAGGGCCGAGGACGTACGAAATTCGGTATACATGTACGGTACTCGTTACTCGCAGAGGCCGACCAGCCAAATATGTTTAAACCGGCCGAGTAGGGCGCCTTCCAAGTAAGCTGGCTGTCCTAGGACCATTCCAAGACGCAGAGAGATCTCGAGAGTTGCGTTATAGGTTGTTATTCGGTTGTTGCTAGCGCAGTCTGTGAACTAATGGTTCATGGCATTCAAAGGGTCGTAAACACAGACTAACCTGTGAAGGACATGGGCCGATGGTTGTTGCAAGCCGCGTGGCCCGCGTCGAATCCCATTGCGAGGACATGGACGCAGGAAGCAAGATCTAGACCTGTGACTCGGCCAACTGTCATAATTGATGGATGGCACAGCTCGGCAAATTCCTCGACAAAACTCCCACTAACCGTTGGATGCTCCAAATCTTCTAGGCTAGCATTGGAGCTGTACGACGAATGCCACTGTTATCCATCGTCTAATACGACGCCGCCGACCTCTATCTAGGACTACCATCTCCGAGTAGTACGAGCTTATAGCTACGCGATGCTGGCGTCGTCCGGTGCCAACATGTCCCCCACAACCTCTTCGTCTTCACCCGCCAAACCCGTCGACCGCGAGCGCAATGGAGACCACACCTCACGGCTCGCCAAGATGCTGCGTATCCCACCCGCCGAATACGCGTCCCAGATCCGGGGCAACGCCGCGTTGAGCGAAAAGGAGCTCATCGCGGGCATTTTCTCGTTCTTCATCAAGGGCGGGATCATGGAGAATGCGTTTGGGAAGAGTATCGGCGAGCGGGTGAAGGTGGTTGAGGTGAACCTCGAGGAGGATGCGAAGGGGCAGGGTGCGAGGACGAATGGGACGTGGGAGGTGGAAGTTACTCAAGGTGCGTTTTGTCTTCTGGAAATGTGGGTCATCACTCACCGGGGTATGTAGACATGTGCAACGCGTTTGGGACGATGCATGGTGCTTGCGCGGCGTTCCTTCTTGACCAGTACGTCTCATTTTTTTGCCCTTTTTTACACCACCCCTCAGCCAAGCTCTCACCAGTGCAACCCTCGGCACAATGGTCTTCCTCGGTCGCGCAAGAGGCTTCGACGGCGTCGGGATGACCACCACGATGAACCTCAATTGGCATACGCCCGCCGAAGTGTGCGTTTTCGCCAATCTTGCACATTCCTCATACGCTTACCTTGCTGTCGATACAGTGGCGACGTTATATCGATCTACGCGGAAAGCGTATTCGTAGACAAGGGCGGACGCGGAACCCGTGTTGCCCGCTGCGAAATTCTAGAGAAGAGCTCTGGACGGTTAATCGTTACAGGTACGGCGGGCGGCGTCGCTACACCGCCGTTGTATCTTGAGGTCCAAAAAATATTAGCATGATGTTCTCGGGAGAGACTCAGAAGGATCTCAACGAAGCTCCGAAACGAGCTCAAAATCAGCTCAGCCTTGGAATCAATTGACGAATTTCTGAGGGCAGATATCCATGCAACATCCGCGAATTGACGTCCACCGGACGGCAGTGATCCAGACGTCGGCGCAATCTCCGCCTATGAGCTCTAAGCGATGCTCATCCGATGCTTGCCAGAGGTCATATGTATATATCGTAGAGCATCAATGACTCTGGGAGAGAGGCTGCAGGATCCAATGAAAGAAATTAAAAAGCTATAATATTCATGCTAATGAGAGTGCGACGATGGGCGGAAAAGCGCTATGTATTTATTGAGCTGAATATTGACACGGCCGTCAACCTGAGTCGGTGGACGTGCCCGCCTGAGACCCTGTCTCTTCATCCTGCACCACTCCGCCCGTCCGCTGACGCTTCCTCCGATTCGTGGCCATATTACTCGGCTCCACCGGAGCTGCGACGAGCGCCGCATGACGGAACAGCGTAAGCTGCCAGGCCGGAATAGTTGACGGGTCGGCCGCAAGGAAGGCGTTGTCGTTGGCGAGATCGCCGTACGTCTGCTTGTCGATCTCGTAGAGCCGGTTCATTGCGCTGTAGTCAACTGAGGTCAATAGAATATCTGTGTGTTGAGAGGAAACACATACACAGTGCATTCCACAGCAGTCTTGGCCCGGAACGACGAGAGAACGGAGTCGACCTTGATCCAGAACTTGTTATCCTCGAGGTCGGGGTAGTTGATGTATACCCATCGCTGCCAGACAGTTAGATGAGAAGGCACATTAAGGAAAGACAGGACATACCCAAAATGCGACGCGAAGGTACACCTGAAGCGTGGGCTTCGATGCATTGGGACCCTTGCCAGCAAGCGCGTGGGCCAGCTTCGCGATGTTCCAGTGCTCTTCGTGCGACTCTTCAATCTACCAGTGGATTAGGATAAAATTGAGACACGATAGAGCGAAGCACACCTTGCTCTTGATGATGTTGCGATATGAGGTGAGCTTCTTGTTGATGTATTTGAGCACGACGGACATGCGAGCAACATCGTCGGCGGCGGGAACGATGCTCGGGTAGCTTTCACGCATCGAGTTCTACGAAGAAGATCAGGTTAGTGCAATGCGGAGTTTGACGGCACACGTACCGCAATGTGCACAGCGGCATCAACGCCGCGGCATGCAGAGGCTTGAGGGCACATGAGGTATGCAGGGGTGTACACTTTGCAGAGGGTCTACACATTTGAATGAAGGTCAGCAAGGAGAAGAAGAAAAGCTAATCACGCACTATGAGATTCTCGGGGAGCACATATGTCTCGGCCTCGTGTGCGGTGGCGTCCTCCTTCATCGAGATGAGCTGAAGTACGGAGGCAAAGACGAGACCGAGCCGCTCGTCCGTCGAAATGGGCTGCGGGAGAAGATGAGGGGCGAGTTACAGAAATAGAAGGACGACACACCTGGCAGAAGTTCTCCATCGAAACCGCTGCCTGCCCTTTGAGGCCGAATTGGCGTTTAGCCATCTGGCAAAACGCGAAGAGCGGGACGCAAGACCCGCTGTAGAGCTGCTGGGTATCGAGGAAGTTGTTGTTGTAGGCCTGGTCGTCCGTCAACGTGTTGGTGGTGGAGACAGCGCTGTCAGGATCCATGCTTTCAAGCTGGGAGAACAAGATGTCGGTGGGGTCCATGGGAGAGAGATGGGGAGGTGTTTGGAGCGACTGGGGTCGTTTTAAGCTGGGCAGAGTCCGACGGCCGTGCGCGCACAATCAGCGGCGGCTGTTTAGCGAAATTTTAGCGAAATTTGCAGCAACAACTGCGGCCGTGAAACAGGGGGACCACAGGGACGACGAGGAGAGGACGTACGGAGATATCCGGAAGTCGAGATGATTGCACCAGCTGGCCCTGAAAGACCACCATGAGAAAGAAGCGGACTCCTGCACATTTACGACGCACCAGTGACTTGAAACCTTCCTGCTGATGTTCCCTCTCCAGATTCCTTCAAGGGTGGCTCCAGGCAAGTGCAAAGGTCCAACGGATGAGGCGGACGAGGCGGAATGGGGATAGAGAGGGTCCGTGAAAGTGCGGTGAGCGGGTCAGCGGCGACAGCGCTGGCGTGCTCAGGGTCGGCTATGCAATTCCCATGGGCGTTGAGTTTGTGGCCATGTTCAGAGATGGTGCTGGAGAGATGTTGGCGAAAGCTGCGGCTGGAAAACTCCGCAGAGGGAAAGGGAGACGGTGGTGAAAGGGAGACGGTCAACGCTCATGTGATGCAGTGACTGATGGTCACACCATCAATATCGTCGCGTCTCTTATCGCACGCAGGATCTTAGACTCCCTGTCCGTCAACAACATGGCAAGAACCAAGAAGGCAATTCCTGGTATTAATGAAGGTTCATCTTGAGCATTTCAGCCTGGCTAATTGCGTGCACCAGGATTTAAGGAAAGCGCCGACGGCAGACAAGTCTGCTGCACGATCTGCGAAGAGGACCATCCTTCTCATCTTGAAAGATGGATGGCACGCAGCTCTGCTGCTGGGCATCTCACCTCGAGTGTTCATCTTGCACATGCTGCCAATCTTGACCGCAAAGAGAAGCTCCGTCAAGATCAAGCCAGCCAGCTCCGAAATGTGTACTCTGGTCCCGATGTGGCCCCGATAGCTTCCAGCGCGGAGGGTTCTGTCCGCCCTGGGATGTTTGACGTCCCCTCTCCAGACATGGAGCTACCACCGTTCTCAATCTTCCCTGAGTCTCCAATTGACACGGGGATACCATCGCTTGATGTGCATGACACCAATGCAGAGCGGGACCGCTTGGCTGAACAGCTCATGTTGCTTCTCATGCAGGCCGAAGATCTGGATCAATTTGGTGAGCGGGCAGAAGAGGAGGACACTACCGTTCCTTTCAGTAACACTTTTGGTGCGTTTTCAAATCAGACTGTCGGCTTAATCAACTTTGAATGCAGATGACGATGAAGATGTGGTCATCGATATGGAGCCCACATTGACGGACTCGCAATATCAACCGTATCCAAACCGCATGGTGAGTACAGCCAATCTAAGGCTGGATTTCCGCTCACGGGATTAGCACATGCTCCTTGATATCATCGACAATCTTCCACGTCTCCGACTATCTTCCAGCCATTTCAACATAATCATTTGGCTTTTGAAGCAGTGCGGGGTACAGAATGTTCCATCACTGAGCTCTCTGCGGAAGACACAGGCAGAGTTGACCAAGCTCTGTGGCAATGAACCCAAACCGTACACGTCCACGGCAGGCAATCGTTTCTTTGTCAATGATGTTCGCGACTCGGTCGCCAAGGTGTGTGATTCCTGTATCTATGATATGTGAAGGTCTACAATTTGCTCAGGATTTTTCCAATCCGGAAATTGCAAAGCATCTTCATTTTTATCCAGAGGAGACAAGCGGCCCGATCTCGGAGGTTTGGCAGGCGGAACGGTGGAAAGAATATACACCGTCGGAACTCACTCCCATGTTCTCCCGCGGGCATCGTCGATTCTGGATTGATGAGGTGGCAGAACTCGACTCGGGTGCAAAGATTCTGCCAGTTGCCTTGATTGTACGTGAGGGAGAGCTCTGTGCGGATTATTTTGATGTCCTCCCCCATCCGGTGTGTGTTCATAAATTTCATGAATCACCCAGCACTCACTGAGTATAATACAGTCTGGCTGGAAACTTGGTGTGGAACGAAAGAAGATTCCCGTTTCACGGATTATGTACAACTTCGATGATGTCGTCCAACGGGTTGGAGACAAGATTCACTGGTCAGGTTAGTCTCACATTCATGCGGAGGACCAAGTTTACCCACTCACTTTAGCCGAATTTACCATTCCCGCAATGCCCAACCCGCTGCGGGAGAAAGTGGATGCAGATGAAGATTTGTATGTTGTCATGATCCCGCTTTGGGCTGACGATGTCTCGGGCAACAAATCCAAGCAGTACAACAAGCACATAAATGTCTACATGGTCAACTCAAACCTTCCGGGTCAACTTCTTCAACAGGAATATTTTGTACGCTTTGTTTCGACTTCACCAAATGCAACATCCCCGGAGCAATTTTCAGCGCTCAAAGAACAGATTCAGTCTGTTCAATTCTTACTTCCGTTGTTCAATGCTGAAAAATTCAGAGCTACGGAGACCAATCCTATTCGCTGCTTTAACGCAAACACGGGGCGGAAGTGCCGAGCCATTCTTCGTGTTCCCGGCTTACCTGCCGACAACCCACAGCAGTCCGAAGAAGCCTCCCACATGGGTGGTAATGCAAACCGGAAGTGTCGGCGCTGTAAGGTTGGTGGAGGCCACGAAATCACTGAATCCGACCAGGGATATCATGCTCTTCACTTTGTATGTCTTCCCGCATCTATCTCTTACTTCTATAAATAATCCACTCAGGCTGGGTTCGCACGAACGGCTGCGGAAACCAAAAAAATCTTATTGCAGCAGCTCGAACTTGCGTTGCTGGGGGTAAAAGCTCCAATTGACAAACTGCAGACTGCGACTGGCATCAAGGATAAGGTTGCACAGTATTGGATTGATATTATCCTGGAGAAGGCACGTAAAATGAAAGCAGAGCACCCGACAAGAAAGGCGGACAATATTGCAACCGAACTACGTTCATGGCTTGCCGAGCAGCCTGGGGACAAGGTAAACCCTCTCCTGGATTTTTCTGGTAAGGAATGGCAAAGAAACCAGAATACACTCCTTATGCTTGAACAGGCTTGGACCCAAATCGAGATACGCCTGTCGAAATTCTCCACACAATCCTGCTTGGAATCATCAAATATGCCTGGCATCTGTTGCATACGTCCTGGTCCAGCAGCGAGCAGGATCTTTTTGCTGTGCGCCTGCAGTCGACCGACACAGATGGACTCACAATTCCTCCGATCCGAGCTGCATACATGATGCAATACCGAAATGGTTTAATCGGAAAGCATTTCAAGGCTCTCATGCAGACAATGGTTTTCCATATGCACGAGATCACCTCTCCCGAACAGTTTGCGCTTGTGAAAGCTGTCTGTGCTCTTGGACCTCTGCTTTGGGTTTCCGAAATTGACAATATGGAGCAGTATACGGTGTGCTGTCCTTCTCTCGATTCTGTTAATTACTCATCTTCCTGGACAGCACGATCTCAACATCCTCATAGGCAACGTTCTCGATGCATTTGGCGATACCAACCCTGCTCGGATAATTCAAAAGATGAAAATCCACCTCCTGCCCCATATCATCGAGGACGCCGTCCGTTTTGGCCCTCCAATTCGAAACTCTACCGAGGTTTTCGAGGGATACAACGCTGTCTTCCGGATGTGCTCAATTCTCAGTAATCATCAAGCACCGAGTCGTGACATTGCGCTCAAATTTGCGTCGATGGACCGCGTCAAACATATTCTCAGTGGGGGTTATTGGAAGGACGGTACAAAATGGGTTTGCGCAGGACCAGCCGTCGTCGATGTTTTGAAAACGATGCCAGTCATTCAGCGCCATCTGGGTTGGGTTCCCGCCACAAAGATCGCTGCTGGTACGCTCTCGCTCTCCCATACACAACTTCCTGCCAATTATATTATTTGCAGGCACAGTCCGTCTGCCGGGTCGTGAGAAACGCGTCCTCCTCCCATGGTTGCAGACAACCTCATCAACTGCTTCAGCACTGGGTCTCGCCGCTGAGATCACAGGCCGGTGGTCCCGTGCTTTATCCGTGACCGCGGAATCCGGAGACGTCTGCAAGGAAAAATCTTGGATATGTGTGCGGGACAAAACCGCTTCCTTGGTGAGGATTTGTTCTCTTTTGACCCCCGCTTTAATCTCCAAACATTTATTAGACGAGTTTATACTTTGGCCGTGTGCTCGAAATACTGTCGAGTGAGGATGGCAAGTTGAATGTCGTGACATTTGAGCAGTTCCTGGTCTCCGAACGGCTCCATCCACAATTTGACATGCCTGTTCTTCACCGACCAGATACTTCAGGAGAACACCACATCTGTATCTCCGCGACTGTAAGTTTCATTCGTGTTTTTAAACCACTTACATCATGTTTCCAGTCAATCCTGTTTCGCTTCTCTGCAGAACATGACTGCAGAATGGCGGGTTGCCAGCCAACCGCAGTGCGACCAGTTATTCAAGAACGTGTTGCCACTTCGCGCACAATTAGCCTCCTCGAACACGCCGATAACAAACACTTCCTCATCAATATGACAGCTTTGCACAACGCCACACTTCTTCGTCGCGTTCTACCCCGCGCGCTCACGGTGCCTCGACCGATCTACACGGACCGGAGGGCACATCACTCAGAGCTTGCAGCTCTTTTACGTGTATCTCAGAAGTCTCGACGTGCTGCAACGCAGGCGAAACGGCGCGTCACACTGGCAAAGAAGCTTGAACAGGTCACACAGGAGATGACCGCAGCGGGGCCAAGCAGTGGCGAGCAGGAGGTTCGCATTGATGACCACAGTGACGGAGAGACAACGGATGATGGATATGAGGATGTTCTTGCTGCTTCTGATAACTCACAGAGTAGAAAAAAGCGAAAGAGAGCGCGTAAGAGCACTCAATGATATATTTGTTTTAAATATGCACTCTTTACACACCGTTTTGGCCGCTTGTGGCATCCTCCAGGTCTGCAGTCACCTCGACCACCCCCAAGGGACGACCATTGAGGTAAACAAAACCCTCGCCGCGCTCACGCGATCCAGACTGACGACATAATGAGAAGAATTCTGAATAATCAGATGTGCGCACGTACTTCTTGGAATAGATCGAGCTTTGGCGGCACTTCGGTGCCATCGGAATCGTATTCAGTGACGGAGGATTCGATGATGTCGCGGTCGCTGGCTCCGGGAGAAGCCTCTTGCTGGCTGTACGGCTCGAAGAGAGGGGAACCGATCGCGGAGCTGCCGGACTTCACGCGCGCAGGGGTGTGGTACAGGCCGTACGGGGCGGGATGCGGTCGCACGGGCGTGTGGTATGGCGGGCGGCGCCTCAACGTGCGATGCTGACCATTACGATGGTAACGTTGCGGCATTGGGGAGGTCGGCTGCGCCCGGGAGTGTTGGGCAACAACATTCAGGTTAAGATTGAGAGTCTGTTGTTACTTTCGTCAGTTTTGCAAAAAGAAAGACTGAAGACGACGCACATGAGGCCCTGGGCCCTCGAACTTGAAGGCCAATGTTACACCGGAGGCCACGGTGAGCGTGGATTGCGAGTTTTGAGGCGCGAGAAGCAGCGCCGGTGCGGTGTTTGTGCCAGCCATGCCAGTGAGCACGAAGAGTTGTTGACAGATGAGTGACGCCCTCATGGCCCATGCCTAAGGGAGCGATGTTCTGTGGACATTGGAGTGTCGAAGATGCAGCGGAGGTGGCAGTCGACGACAGAAAGAGCTCCAGGTGTGACGTCTGTGAAAGAAACATGTGTGATGTCCGCCGAATGTCCGCGGGATCTCATGCAAACATTCTGTCATTTGAGCATCCACAAGCCTCAACGGAACGTTATACAAAGGTCGTACATGAACATCTAGCAACTATCAAGCTCTGACATTTTTCATAGCCCAAGGCCAGTTGGCGGTGTAGTGGTCTCAAGCTGTGAATTGGCTGGGTCCATTTGTCGAATTCAAGAAGATTATCGGCTACTGCTTCGGCGCTGCTGTAACGCCTTATAATTACTAATAAGCCTCGCGCTCTAAGCCAGACTTGTCGCTGGTCGTTCGTTCGTTCGAAGTGAACTTTGGCACTTCCGAAAGCTTTCCTCATCATTTTTCTTTTCCCTCTTCGCCGTCCGGCGTTCCCATCCATCGTCTCGCTCTGCTTTCCGCATTCCCCATTTGCCAAGCAACACTTTCAACTCGGATCTGCCTACCATTCAACCCAATCTATCCGACGCATACATCTCTCTTGGAATCCCATCGGGTGGCTCAGCACCCTCCCCTGAACTCTGTGTCCACGTCGTGAATCTTCATGGGAGCCTCCGTTCGACTCGGAGTTGGGATCTTTGCAAAGTATCTCTTGGTTTTTTTCTGTCGCTATTTGGGTGCAGTTGCGCCAACGCTGCTCTGCCAGTGGGACTCGGGATCGGCCGACTCGGAGTCCATTTGCGTCTGACGGCGTTTTCGTACACACCGTTGGAAGGCTAACATACCTCGCCTCAGTACGAGCCGTATCAGTCCCATCGGCAGTCTAGTGCTGCCCCTCCCCACCTCTGCCTCCTGCCACCATCATCAATCATCGTCGAGAACGACCCCTCGCATCCCAACTGGACGAGGTGCCTGGCAAAGCCATGGGATGATATAATGCGGACTACAAGTCGTGGTGGATGTGCAGCGAATGGCCAAGTATCCCACAATGTTAAAAGGCGGCAAACTGCGAGCTCGAGATGGAATTCCGCGCACAGAAGCTGGGACATGGAACCACCGTCTACGGCACTGCCTTCCCCGCCTGCTCCATCTCTGCTCGAAGATGTTTTACCCTGCCCAATGCCCTCGCAGCTCGTCGTGTACCTCGTTGCCGGACTCTGCGGTCACAAGTCTCACTTCTCTTGTGGTCCGGCTAATCTGTCTCACAAAGATACGTCAATTGCCTGCTGACGGCGTCTCCATCCCACAACGCGTAACACCCCACAAGTATTGCTTACAGCTTGTCGGCGTTGCGGAGGGCCGGTAAACGCGCGCGCGGCGCGGCGTGGCTCCCGCCCTCGACTCTATTCGTAACTTCAGGCGTCCAAAGCACACGGACTCGTAAGCAGCATGTTCCACCGTGGACTCGAAGGTGCCTATGACGGCAAGACCTTCAAATCGAGGACCCGCAGAAGTAATGCAGTCCTTAACTTCTGTGCTCGATGGCACGGTACATGTGAGCGGTGCTTCTCACAAATCCTGGCTCCCTCCCATTTGCTCACGGGTGTGCTGTTGGTAACAGCCGAGGCTGTACCTCCACCTCTGTACTTCCCAGTATTCTCTAGCAAGAGAATTACAATTCTGGGAGATCTGGTGCGTTCACCGGGCAACATTTCGGAGGAACGTTCAGCGAGCATGGGTCTCTGCTGAGACTCATTCCACCCTGGTGTGTACGGCTCGTTGTACGCTTGAGTCAAGCGTACAACACGTAGAGCTGCTTATGCGCACGGTGCCCTCGCTCATCGCCTTCACTTCACACATACGGCACGTACGTGTTCCGCTGGTGAGTTGCTGGATAATAAAATACTGCCAGACAACTTGATGGGACATACGGCTGAATTTGTGCTCGATCTGCTGGCCATGCTCGATGCGACACCAATGTGCATTTCGTCGGGGTTCAGAAGTAATTCTGAGACGAACACAGAACCAGAAGTACCATTCGTGTATTTAATTGAAGCCGCGAGACGGCATTCTGTTCAATCCAACGCCCCTCTGGATGGCGACGATTTATGTGAGAGGTCAGAGAACTGACCTCTGGCTCCTGGGATCTGTTAACGAACCAGGTTTGCGTCGTTATTCCCGCCGATTGAAATCATGGCCGGGAGGGATGAAGATTGCAGGTTTGTTGTTCACAACGGTGGAGGTTAAATACATCCGTAGCATACGTACTGACGCCTGTATGTATGTAGTACGGGCCCCAGCCGTTCCGATTCGGGACCTTGCGCCGGTTCCTATCCTATCCTATCCCCGAAACATATACACGATTCAGACGTTTGTTTGCTTCAGCTCGGCGGTTCCGTTCTCAGCGGAGTTGGGACCATCCCCAATGCGCTGCGCACACTTTTTTTTTCTGATACTATATCTACTCCTGGGCGGACTGACGTCTTCACAATTTGTCCTCGTACGCTGCAAGGCAACCAAGATCCGACTTCTTCAGATCCAACGCAAACTGCCCTTGCTGGGTAAACTGAGCTAGACCTCCAGGCCGCCCCAAATATATCAGGGACATTTTCTCCAAGCCGTTCCAGACTTCCAGTGCGTTCGCTGTCTGGTCAATTCTTTCCGGAGGCAAGTAATAACCTATAACAGAATGTCGCTCAACTCCCGGAATCCCAATAGGCACTGGTCCGCAAGCCATGCCCGGGCCAAGTCGGCGACGGCTCTCCGTTCGACTCGGAGTGGGATGTTGGGTAGGTACACCGTTTTTGTCTGTCTGTCTCTCTCTCTCGACAATGTCTTCCGGTTCAAACCTTAATTCAAATATTTCATTCGACGGAGAATATTCAATGCGCCAGCTCTGTGTTCTATTCGGATTCCTGCTTCACGTACCTATCCCCAGCGCGCGCTCGCCCCCGCACACAGTAGCATCTTCCTAAAAAGACTTGGTTGCGGTGCTTCGTTCGAATCGGAGTGGGGATCTTCGATTTGATCTTTTCGCTTTTGCCTCTTGATTTTTGGATGTTGTCTGCGACGGGTTCTTAAGACGCTCATGGGAGCTGTGGGACTCTTGTCTTGTTTGATTTAACACCAGACATTATTAAGTACTGCACGCTACTGCTACCAAATTAATTTTGTACACCTTAATTTCCGGTCCCGGCATATCCACAGGAGTCCCAGGGCTTGCGCCGCCCGTGCAGCGTGTCGTCAAACTGGGATCAGAGAGATATCGCGGTGTCCGTTCGAAGCGGACTTGGGACGTCGAAGTGGGAGGAGAGACAGTTCTTTTTTTTTTTGCCTTCCTGGCTATAGTTGAGTTGAGCGGACTAGTTCTGGCGTCTGACTCTACTAGATTTCACGACAACAACCCAAATCATTCATCTACCACTGCTCCCACCAAATCGGTTTCCCCCTCTATTGTTCCTGTCCGTTAATAGACGCTGAGCCTGGCGGTCGAGGCCATTCACGCTGCGGAAGCTGGTCAAATGCCGCGTAGTCTTCATAAGTGACAAAGTCCTGTAGTAATGAATAATGCCTCCCAGCTAGCTCACGGACGAGTAGGGGAAGGGACGAACGTTTTTCGAGCTCAGGCCATTGTGATGCACGAACATCTCCCGAGCCCTGCATAATATTAATCATAAGAGCGCAATTTAATGAGCAACAACGCACTCCAATGACAAAGGCGCCACCATCGTTCCTCCCAACTCGACCGCCTCGGCATTCAGCCAACCAATGTACATCCGCAGCAGCGCTGGTCATCGTCAATCTTCAACAACGAGCATTCTGAAACTCGCAGACACCCACCCTCCTGGGGTAACGTATCGAATATCCCTCCAAAAGCGAATTTCTTGTCGACGTAATCGCTCCACATGCGCTCCTGGGACGGAAGACGCGCTTTGCCTGCCCAGACGCGCGCGATACCCGCGGCTTGATAGCGCCCGTGAGTCCAAGGACGAATTGCTATTTCAGATTGTCAACCGGTGTGAGAATGCAGAAAAGGGTATAAGCTAACCGTGCATGTACGCCAGAGTGGGATCGTGAATGTAGTGGCCCGTCCAGTGGAGGTTGCTGTACTGCGAGTCGACCCTGTACCATGGATAAGTATGCAAAGCCAAGATTTTTGAGGGAACGCCAGACACGCACTGCGGGACGAAGGTCTCGGCCCGATATCCCGTGGCGAGGATAACCACATCCACACCCTGAACAACTGTCCCGTTGACGAATCTGATCTCGCCTTGCTTGATACCGTGACTCGTATCATTACCCAGAGCTGAAAATTCAGCAATCTCGGGGAAGAATTCTGCGTTTGATGGGAAACGCATGGTGTCGAGGTCCTTTGTTGAATTGGTCTAGGCCGAAAAGATGAATTGAGAGAAGGTGTGTGTGAGAGAGAGAGTTCATATGATCATGCTCACCCGTGCGCTAACCAGCACCCGATCGATGTATGGACTGATCTCCCGTGCGATTTCTGCGCCAGAGACACCCGCGCCTACAATCAGGACGACCTGCTCCACGTCAGTTTTGGGAGTAGACGCTGCTGAAGAACAGACCTTCCCCTTGTAATTCTCCGCCCATCTAAATGCCTGCGAGTGATATACACTCCACTTTCCTTCCGCATTCTTCGCCTTGCTCCAACCAACGAGGCCCGGAATGTCGGGGACATGCTGCATCGTATTACGCCCTACCGCGACGACTACCGCATCGAAGGATTCGTCCCAGACATCGACACGGAGCCGGTTGGTTTCCGGAACACAGCGGGCATTAATTGCGACACTGGGCCAATGACACCGTTACCGACAGTGCATGTGGCATCTGCAATGACGAAGACAGCTTTCTTTGTCCCTCCATGAGGCATTTGAAAGAAAGGCCTCCCGGACACGAGGTTCATGGTTGATGCAGATTTGTGATGCTTACATGGACGTTCTGAGGACTAGTTTAACCATAAAAGTAAATTGTGAGAATACGTGACAGCCAAAAGCCGTGAATGTGAACCGAATCAGTGGTTCCTCAAAATAGAGACGGCATAAAGAGCATTGCCTGCAGGTCAAGGACTCTTTGTGCCTTTTTTTAGCAGATGATGTGCACTTACAGTGTCAGTGTCAGTTGCAGTGTCGCAATTGAATGTCACAATTCATGCCCGCTGTGGAAGCCGCTGCATGCGGTGGAGCGTAAGCGTCCAGGTCGTGCTATCGGACTTCCAGAAATGTTGAACGCGGGTAGAGTAGGAGGTGATCTTGTCGCCCGAGGGGTTTTCGTGTTCGTCGTTGGCATTGAGCCCATGTAGGGATGCGTACGCTCTTACATGTCTTTGGACAGCATGGACAGATGCAGACCAAGGCTGGAGTAACATTAATCGTCTATAGTCTCGGAGCGAGAACGGTGTACCTGGTCTGGAGCATACTTTAATCCAGGAAGCTGGGTCGTTGCCTGCTCTCAGCCATGTAACTGAGCGGGTACAGTGCGCGGTATTGGAAGCAGGCGAACCGTGATGGAATTAGTGTGAAGGTCGCTCCAGACACCGCGTGGATGCCAATGTTCCCTCCAGCGCTCGTCAAGGCTCAGTCCTCCATCGCCTTCCTTGTAGAATAGCGTGTCAGGCAGCGCGGTTGGGAGCTCGCCTTTTCCGGAGGATGGATCGTTGTCCCTGGTGTCTGATCAGAGGCCAATTCACAGAGACGCAGAGTGTAACTGACGGATATGGCTCCCTCGGCGGCAACTCGCCGGAATAGAACCAGATTCCACCGGGGCTCGGAGCACGGTCGAAGAGTCGCACAGTGATGTTCGTCTGCTCCAGCAACGCTGCAGCTGCTTGGAGACCTGCAGGCCCAGCGCCAATGACCGCGACACGCCGGATCGGATGCGAGAACTGGGTCCATGGAGAGCCTAAGTGGGAGTGCTTGTAATCCGCATGGGCAGTCCATTGCTCTGCATATGCAACGAAACAGAAGGAGGAGACGAGGAGAAGGAAACAGGCCCTCATGAGCAAAAGGGAGGAGTCGCCAGAGCCAGCGGATTACATACTAGGAGCTTGTTCGGGGTTAGAAGGTCCGGGCGTAGCCAGGCTTTCTCGATGGATTCCCAATGGTACGATGCTCGCTGCGAGCCTCCGTCCGTTAATCGGCGTGGTGGACGTGTTCAGGTAAGCAGGGTTGGCGATCATCATGACGATCAACAGCCAAACTCGCACGCCGAAACTTGCCTTCGTCCTCCATCATGGAGGGCAGCAAAATTGGCAAAGAAGCCTTCCTCTCGGCCGTAACCCTCGTCGACTTGCTCTATAGCTCCAACGAAGACCCGTCTCTTTTCATAGGCTCCAATTTCGCGCTGTACTTCAAGTTGTTCCCGATACCCAACCCCCGCCAATAGCTTTTCTGGAGACTCTGCCGGCGCATTGGTTCCGGGATTCGACTATCTTGGCCTCAGACCTCTGCCTTTTACTTGCTTCTTCTCGCGGTAATTTCTCGCCAAACCGTGACACCTATCCAGTCATACGGCTAACAGTTCTCAAGTCAGAGCCTGAGCGCCGAAATCTTCCAGCGTCGCCTTGAATTTATCTCTATGATTCAAATACTACCCTGTTTGCATGAAGGCGCGACTCGGATGCCTTAGACGGAAGACTTTAACATCGTTACTGCTTCTTTCTGGAGCTGGTCGTGCAGACGCGCACGTTACGCAAAGTCCAAGCGCGTTCCATCACAGTGGTCAAAGCTCTGCAACCGCTCCTCCACCCACCATGTCACTGTTCCCCATCCGTCGCTCTCTAGAGCGACTCCCCGTCGAGCTACTCGAAAACATCACGAAATACACGACGAGAAACGACACTCTGGCGTTGATGAAGACAAACCGCCTGCTTCACAGCGTCTGCCCACCGGCATTGTATCGCGAGGTCGGCGCTCCGAGCGCGCTGCCCCGATTCGCGCGACTCCTCGAGACGCTCGCGACGAATACGTTCTACGCTCGCTCCGTGCGTTTGCTGGCGCTGATGCTACGTTGGTCAGTGTTCAGCTATCTTCACCGTGTCGTTGCCACTCACTTTTGGGGGGATTCGGCAGGAAGGACCCTCGTCCTCTATTCCAAAGGTTCGAGCTGGATATCCGCAACGCGTTCGCGAACCTCACGCTCCTCGACACCATAATCGTGCGCGGTATATACGCGTGTGACACAGTCTCTCACATGCACTTGCCGAGTATACACCACTGCGTGATGCAATACTGGACCGATGCCACCGCGCGCTTCCTCGATGGCCACCCTCAGCTGAGGACTCTGCGGGTCACCCGAATTCCAGTGGGCGTTATTCCGGCTGAGAAATGCTCCTTACCGCTTCTCGAGGAGTTCGGAGGACCAGACACAGTCGCTACCACAGTCCTTGGCGATGCGAAACGCTTAAGGCGCCTCTGGATTACAAAGACTTCGATGCCCGTGGCTAAGCTGTTTGATTCCATCGACGCCGGCCGACATCCTCTGGACTCGGAGCTCATCGAAGTGAGCTTCCACATCAATAACTGGGACTTGACGCTGCCTTCCGCGATACGCCAACACACTCCGAACATCCTGTCTCTTCAAATCGAGTGCGAGAACGACCATGACAGTTATACCGTCGGGCTTGAGGTATGTACCGGCTTGCTCTCGTCGCTCTTAAATTTCTGACAGCCATTGTATGGTTCCCAGGACTTTATCTCCTTAATCGACGACGCTCTACTGTTCCTTCCGAACCTGTTCCACCTCGGAATCGCTCACCCTGTCTGCATATCGGACGACGACGACCCCGGCGTCTTCCAGAAACTCGACCAGCAACTCGACCTCGAATGCCACTGGGTGCAGCGCTGGGGAGACCGTGCACCGTCTCTCGGGCTGTGCACTCTTCCCAGCTGCACGGAATGGTGGCGCTTTTCGCAGAAGATATGGAATCCCGCGCCAATGTCCGATAATAAGAACGATATCTTGAACAGAGTCGACTGGGCATGGACACGGCGAACAGCAGAGGAGTTGACTCTCGCTATGGTTGCGGGGGTTGGACGCCTGGAGGAGGTGAAACAAGGTAAATCAGAGTTTTCTCGGCGGCTGGCGGAGTTCAAGGCGTTCTCGCGGCAGTGGAGGAACGTGAATTTCAAGTTGTTTGGGTAAATATTTCTTTCGCGATCTGGAGTTATTTGCTTACTGTAATGCTTGTAATTATATCCCTGTATTCTATCTCTTCCTTCTCGTCGCGGATCTTTCGGCGAAATTGGTCCTATCTGGCAGAACATAAGATAAGATGCTCCATGGACCTAGCTTTCAAGGTGTTCATGTAGTCTTGTGTAATTTGTTTACCAACTTCAAAAGGGTGTTGTTAGATTTGAGCGGGACGGAGAAAACACACACTTCATCCACATCACAGTACATTTGGACCGGCCGCCGGCCCAGAGGTTGCATAGTCGAGGACGAGTTGCGCTGCCAGTGCTGGGTCGCTTCTTTGGAAGTATTGGATTTTGCGCTAATCCTGCTGCAGAACAAGCGAGTCGATGACGAATAAAGAGGAAGGGTTGTCTCAGTCTACGGGATCCTGCAGTTACGAAAGTGCACCAGCGAGACCGAAACCTTCCTAGGTACTTAAGATTAAGATTTAACCGTCAAATTGCCAAGAAGTACCAGATTGAACGTCTGCAGTAGCGTCAATTTTCTTCCGGCCTGCTTGGAGGCGGAAAGAGCGAGAACTCACCTTTTGTTGTATCTATGCTTCGTGACTCGGAGGGGAGAATATGAAGAGCTAGCGACGTGGCCGAGAATGAGATGCCTGAGAACACCGGTCAGCTGTAGATGCCCTTGCCATTCGCTGAGAGGTGCTGGCGAGGATATGTAATCGAGCCTTTCAGGTAGCCAAGGTCCAACGACGATCGCCGGTGCAAGTGGAAGATTGACGATTTGCGACAGCATTGTTGAGCGTCCCACAGAAACATTCGAGATAGTATGCGCGGGACCGTTATATTCTGCACAAGATAGCCAGATGAATGGACCGGATCTGCGCCTTTCAAGTCGGGCGGCAAACGCGAAGAGGGAAACCTGGCGTCACGGTGCGTGACTTCCGCTGTCGGCCGTCCGTCGTCCACCAAAGTCAACACAACCTCCTCTCCACGGTCTCTTTTTGCCAGCGCGTACGAATGCCTGATGGAGCGGAACCCCGAAAGAGACATCCGCCGTGCCTGCGACGACTGTGAACACCAGCGCGCGGAGCCCGATTTCAAGGACGACAGGTGCGTCCTCGAGCTTTCCCTTCTTCACATGTCCCAATACGAGTTACAGAAAGCGCGATAAACCCTTCTGAGGGGGGTATCGCTTGGCCGGCTGCTATTCGTGCGGAAGGGATGGAAAGTCGCATTCGGGAGAAGCAGCAAGGGCCAGAGCAACGGCTCGCTCCAGTGGCCCACTCCGAATCTCATTCCATGACCGCCGTCGGCGCATGGCTACCCATCGACACCACCACCACCACAGGCTGCCGGCGACTGAAAGGGACGCTGTCGAGCTCAGGGACTACCATACCGAGCTCGTCACCACCCTCTCCGTCAGTCATCTCTATACACCGACGCAGTCCCGCTGGTCGGCGTCTTCTGCCGACTCCACTGGTCCCTTCGCACATGGACAATCCGCCCTCGGTGCTGGCTTCGTCGGCGGAATAACGCCAGGTGTACTGCGCAGGCTGGATCGCAGTGGGAATGGGAGAGCTACAAGAGGCGGGCGTTGGGGGCGACGCATAATCGTCACCCTCATACAACGAGCGACCACCCGCAGGACAGTCATCGACCGCTGCATTCAGCGATACGTCGAGAGCTTCGACGAGCTGCAGCTCAGCTGCTAAGATTCCGTACGTCCTCGTGCTTCCCTTTTCTGTTCCCTGCGCTGACGGACTCAGGCCGGTGTCCAGCCAGAGCCCGACACTTCTCAAGAGGGTTCTTTTGCTCAGGCTTTTGTGCGTCGACATCGATATTCTCCAGCTTCTTTTCACTTACAAATTGATCCAGTCTACGCCCGTTTCACGACGACGTCCATTCAAATCCCATTTCTCGGAGGATCATCGCCATCGCACCCACCATCTCGAGCCACTTGCCATCCAGACGGTACCGTCTTGCTGCCGCAGGTCACTTCCGAGTCACTTCAGCTTCGGTCATGTCTGCGGTGAGTGCTCTGTGTCTTCCCTCCAGAGAACCTCACTAATCCGCGCATTCGGTGATTTAGACACGTTGCGCCCAGCCTCACCCGCCAAGAACCTCCGTCGAGTGCGCGGTCAGCCTTCAGATCTTGAGCGATGGGTACATGATGGGCCGACGACATGGTCCAGGACTGTGTACGTCCTCCAAGTTGTGTCCCGTTTTTGCTTTGCTGACACAGAGTTGCAGCCTGGTACAGTATAGTGCCGCTCCTTGGATGATGGCACATCAATGGATAATTCTTTTCTTACAGGCCACATACGTATCTCAGTCTCAAGTCCTCTTACACATAGTTGGGTACAGCCATTTTACACCTTGTGCAATTGTTATGGCTTGAGAATCGCAAAAGTGCTTGCATGGGACATATTTTGGTGTACATCAGCGCGAAATCGGCCCGTGATGCACTTTCCCTTTCCCCCATACGGGGCCGTTCTGGCCAATACTGACCATAGACACTTTTTTATCCGATACTTTACCATCCTGGCTACATTATTCCCTAATATGCTGACCCAATCGGACCAAGAATTGCACAGATACAATTTATTTCGATTTGATTGATGCTTTGGCGTGACCACGGCCCGACCTCTACACCACTTCTGCGGCTCTCCTCATCCTCGAAAAGACCAGAATACACGGTTTACGATGGGCCAAAACCTCCCTGCCATCTAGCTCCAAGTATGGGTGGAAGTTCGAGTGTTAGTTAGTGGAGATGAAGAGGTGAGATGAAGACTCGGAGGTGCATGGTAGTGCCGAAACTCGTCGCGGAGGTTCGCTGGTCACCATAAACCACGGGTAGAACCCATGATTCACCTCCCAGACCAAGCACAGACAGGATTATCTGCTGGTGGTTGTGGAGGAGGATGGAGGGGTCGATGAGACACGGGTGAAGCGTTACATCCAAGGACCGTGAAACGTGACAAAACTGTTCGCTAGCGTAGATATTTTATTATGGCTCTTCTACATGTAAAACTACAGTTGAAACTCTCCAGTATCATGCAATACTTGTCTCAGGGCCTGTCTTATTTAATTCAGAATTCTAACGGGCAAAATGTGATGTGTAAAGGGGAAGAATCAAAGCTGTCATCCAAGGAGTGGCACTATACTGTACTTCGATACGACACCCGTAGACCCCCTCGTCTGTCTCGATATCGATATTCAGATATCGGTTCTCAATTCGCTCCGATACCGGCCCAGACACGCGCCGGCGCCAGCTCTCGCCGGATCGTCCAACTGTCCCTGGCGCATCTCGGCGACCCCGCCCTCGTCATTCTCGCACTGTCGGGCATTCCCCAGACTCCCTTCCACCACCGCCCATTGACCGCCCAAGACAAACCGATCCTCGGCAGGAAAACTTTCGCAAAATTGTTTCTGTTGTCAGCCGCATATCCGACATGGGCTACTGCGTTGACGTCGTCCGTTGTAACCGAGCGACCGGGACGTGTGGGTCGCTGCCTTCAGATGTTGGGCAGGGCTCGTACCCCAGCAATGCTCGTCGATGGTTCGCAAGAATCGGACGACTACGCGCGATCCCTTTGCGTGCATCCCATGCGCGATCGGTTCGCCTCCATGGCCTTTCGACTCGACCACCTCCCGAGAAACTATCCCAAGTAATCAGGAGCACGCGTCCTCCCTGCTCTTTCCGTCGATTTTCACGATACACGTACCATCTCGGACACACCGTCCTTAACTACCCCATTCCTTGCCATGGTCACGACCACCACTGTCCTCGGCGCGTTCTCCACAACCAGCCCCCCCAGCGGATGACTCGGATGAGGCCGGGCGACGAGAGGAGTAACACCGTCAAGAGGACTCGCAGTGCCATCACACCAGCGCCTTTCCGCCGCTTCGCGTACCAACCGAAGACAGACGCGCGACCTCTCGTCTGGTCGTGCTGGTAACGGTACCGTGCTTCCTCGGACCCAGGGCGTCGATTTGCGAGGAGTAACGAAAAGGATGGGACTGGGACTGGGGGAGTCCCATTTTGATCGGCCGAAAGTCCTAAAATGGGTGATGAGTGGGACTCACGCACATAAAAATGGGACTCGGGGAAATCACGGAGATGTTAGCGGAGATATTTGTGATGGAATGATGGAAAGCCGACATGCCGAAAGCCATGCCTACAGGTAGAATATAATTAAATAAAATGTGAATAAATTTTATATAGACTGATGGGGGTATACGCGAGGGTACCCATAAAGGCCTGGCGCTGCGTCAACGAATCTCGGATGTCAGCCTGCGTGGGAAAGGACTTAATAACAGATGCGGCAGAATTGATTGGAATGATGCCGAAATGATGCGCAGACAGATCACAGTGGGACTCAAACAGATCACGCAGGATTGCCCGAGTCCCAGTCCCATCCTTCTGGTATATACTCTCGATTTGCCTTCGACCCATATTCATGGTGGGTGGGTTCTTGACACTGCCAGTCCACAGCATACTAGTAGCGTCTTGAGCAGCGCAGGTACAACTCCGTAGGACGGAGCGTCTACCTCCCTCGGCCGCGGGTCCGGCCCATGATCACCACCCACACTACCGGGAGTAGGACAACCACACCTCGCACATTCGTTCCGCCCCTTCCGCTTCTTCGCAGACCTCTCGACCTCATCTTTCCCTGCCAACGCAAACGCAAACGCCAACGCCAACGCCAACGCCAACGCCAGTATCGCTCGGATGAAGCTCAGGGGAGGTGTTGCCCGTACGCCCGGTACGCTCGATATTCGATTCCTTCCAGTTCCAGCGAACGACCACACAGACGCGTGACAAACGACAAACGACCGTCGAGGGGTTCGCGCTATTTCTATCGCGCTTCATTTGCATTCGACGCGGCGAGCCCCAGTCCATTCGTGATTCCACGCGGTCGGGAGAAAGTGAGGGCTGCCCCTGGTATTGAGCCGACGGACACGAAGAGGGAGGGAGGGACGGGATGGGACGGCGGGCGATGGTCTCGTCGACCTCGATTCTGATCGTGGTATGCAGATAGGGTTATTGGTAGGTATATCTACATTAATCAGAGCAGCTACGATAGCGAGCGGATGTAGTACGAGAACAGTATACGAATATCGAATGTAAATGCGATTCGGTGCAGACAAGGACAGCAAATGGGCTAGCGGGATAGCAGTTTCATAGCAAAGCGTGGACAGCAAAGGCAAGGGCAATGACAAGGGGAGTTTGTGTGAGGGAGGTATATGGGCCGTCCGAGCACGAAAACGAAGTAGGGGGTGGTCGAAATCGATAACGTGTGGGTGTCCAGGCGGGCAAGCAGGCCCGCCTACCAGCGATAGAGCTCCATTTCAATTCCGTCTTGGTCGTCGTCGATGGGGCGAGGCGCGAAGATGGCGCGAAGCCAGCGCGGGCACCTCCACCAGTACCAGGCGGGCCGGGAAGGGACTGAGCGCTGAGGAATTGATAAATACAAGGGGCTCGATGAAAGAAGATTTAGCCCTACCTCGACTGATTTAGATGGGCGAGAACGAAAAGATAGAGCATCTCGCGTTGAGTCTCTACGGGGATGACTGAGCCAAGGGCAAGTAGTGCCTAAGGCGTTGAGGGTAGAGATACGGATCTCGAGGTCTACAGGGCATTGCATTCGAGCCAAGAGTCACAAACGCGCAGCTTTCGTCTTCAGCGGAGAGGAAAGCAGCCCGGAGAATATGGCGCTGGCGACGAGGTGCTGTTCGCGAAGGTCCCGTACCTGGCCATGACGAGGTACGTCAGAGCTGAAGACTGCGGCACGAAGAACGGAAGACGCAACGACTGGATTCCGCCTACGGCCGCCATCGTGGTGCTTATGAATCGCAGTGTCGACCCGCGGTAACGCGTGAGTGACTCGGACGACGCGCGAGGAGTAGTAAGACTCGACGCACAGTAAAGCTGGATTGTGAAAGGTGGTGTTGAGGCTGAGCGACAGGGTGGACATGCCAGCTCCACCCTCTGCGTAGTCGAGTGTTGCGACGGGGGAAGAGACGCATCTACGGTTGTGAGTCGTGCAGGACAGATGCAGAGGACAAGAGGACACTCACTCGTCGATTATCGTGATCACGAACGCCTGGGCAAGCCTAACCTGGCCGTCGAGCAGCTCTACCAATCTCACTCTCGATTCTCCATCTGCAGAAGTTTTCACGGAAATACTCATCCTCCGTTACATCGATCTCGCTGACCAGCGTCAACCTCCTGCTACGCCCCAACCCCTCGTTATCCAGCGAGACATCGGTAACGACCGTTCTCTTTGCAGACATGCCCGCGAAACATCTTGGTGCGGGTGCGTGGTAGACGTTGAGCCATTTGACGGCCATGGCTTTCACGTCCGTCGTGGCGGTGCCGGCAATGCGCTCGAGGTAGTCGGAGGGTATGGGCAGCCGTAGGGTTCGTAGCATCTGGGCTATGCGCGGGCGTCTAAACGTTGTGAGCTCCCGTGTCACGGCCTGAGGCTTGTCTCGATCATCGAATCCACCATCAACGACCTTCCAGTCTGTTCAGGCATTTGGACCTGCGAGTATAATTTAATCCTCCCCCAGTTCCTCAGCAGGACCGCTGCGCCATGTATCAATCCTGGATCCAGTCGTTCCTCCGCCGATGTTAAGCGCTTTCATTCAGGAAGTCCTGCCAGTGATTGCGGCGTAAGTACAGCTGCGATGCACGCCAAGTCCTCATGGCATGCACGACTTTCAGTGTATAGAAAGGTGCAGCCGACTACTGGCATCCAATCTCGCTCTCCTGCGACCACCATGGCCGCCCCGGTCCCATGTATCCCTCCCAACCCCGACATCTCCGGCATCGGCGTCCGTACCGCCATCTATGCTCAGAATCTGCTCTGCTTCCTGCCTGTTATCGTTCACCTGTGGGACGGGACCATCTCCGCGGACGAGCTCGACGGAATCAAGGACCAGTCGATCGGGATGCTCGCCATCGCTTTCGCCATCCTCATCTCGACCATCATTCAGGCGAAGAGCAGCGGACACAATCCCACCATTACCAACTACCACGCCGCCATCGTTCTCGACCTGAGCTGGATCAACAACACCAGCACGTGGATCTGGTTCCTGCTCTTCGTTCACCATCGTACCCGGCACCGGGATCTCCCCGCTTCGGCATCATGGAAAGCATGGTACAAAATTCTTCGAGAACCACTCGTGAAGCTCTTCAAGCTCGATTCCTCTGTTGATGGAGGTCGTACGCCTGGGGATCCGCGGCCTTCGTTCCGAGCTCGCATCTCTGATGTTGCTCTCCGGCTATGGCACTTCTGCTCGAAGGAGTCCGTTCTTACGCTCGGCTCTCTACACCTCACAGTCATGGCGACCATTGGTCTGTGGCTTTGGTCACATCCGACACACTTCGGCGCAAACGTACAATGCAACCCTTCTTTGACGATCATCGGACAAGGTGTACCATTCTCGTCTCGCCCGCTCCGCATCGGCTCATTGATCATGTACACTCTCATCCTTCTTCCGGGGTTAAATCTCCTCCCCCCGTTCATCTTCTTCCTTGCGCTGCACATCGGCTATAACAAGCTCCGACGCACTCTGACTTCCTTTTCCACATCCAACAATGGTGGAGCCACATCCAACGAAGGCCAAACCACACCTGGTCAACTGAAAGCGCCTGCTCACACCCATATTCTTGTTGCCGGTCTGGTGTTCCTCATCGCTTTCAATGTCATCTTTATATATGACATTGAGAAGACACTTCGTCGTAACAAGGGCAATCAGCTGGCCGAGGATGACGAGTGGGGTTTTGGCCAAGTGCTGGCATTGCTCCTCTTAGTGGTTCCACTCAAAGATGCATATGGCAGTTTTCAAACCATCTGGGAGAAGCTGCGAGGAGATGAGAAACGGTTTACAGAGCTGTTTCGGCGGGACTGCCAGTCACAATCAATCCTGGATGAGCTCAAGGCCCTTGCTGCTGGGAGTCGGGTCAAAATCACAGACCTTGATGGTGTCGGGGATCTTCTCCATCTTGCTGTGGCATGTGGGAAGCAAGATCTTGTGCAGTTCCTATTAGATAGGGGTATATCTGTGGATGCAAAGGGTGAGCAAGCCATGTCATGCCTGCAATGTCCAATGATGACTGTAACAGGAGATTACGGGACCGCACTGTGTGCCGCATTTGCCCATGGCAGGATTGAGATGGTAGAGTACCTGCTGGGCTTGGATCCTCAGCCAGGATTTGGGGCTGATGGTAGGTTGCTGGATCTCAGGATAATGTCAAACTGACAAATACAGGACCATTTGGGGGACCACTTCATATTGCCGTGCTTGCGGGCCGGTTCAAAACTGTGAACAAGTTCATTGACTCTGGGAATAGGCAGGGAGCACTGAATAGCAAATGTGAGGCATGGATTCCGCGGAACAGATGACTGATAATCAGGTGTAGGGGAAGGCTTTGGAACGGTGGAGGAACTATGTAAATTCCAGTGGGGAGGGCAAATTACAGAGATGGAAGAGGTGAGGACCTATGAGTGATCATGTCTGTTGCTGCTTACCACACCTGCATCCCCTCTGCCAGGATGTGAGTGGTTCCTCTTTCTGCACCTCGCATGCATGCATGCTCACCTCACCTCCTTTTCTCCCCCCTCTGCCAGCGTGTGAGTGGTTCCTCTTTCCGCACCTCGCATGCATGCATGCTCACCTCACCTCCTTTTCTCCCCCCTCTGCCAGGTTGTGAGTGGTTCCGCTTTCCGCACCTCGCATGCATGCATGCTCACCTCACCTCCTTTTCTGCCCCCCTCTGCCAGGATGTGAGTGGTTCCTCTTTCTGCACCTCGCATGCATGCATGCTCACCTCACCTCCTTTTCTCCCCCCTCTGCCAGGCTGTGAGTGGTTCCTCTTTCCGCACCTCGCATGCATGCATGCTCACCTCACCTCCTCTTCTCCCCCCTCTGCCAGCGTGTGAGTGGTTCCGCTTTCCGCACCTCGCATGCATGCATGCTCACCTCACCTCCTTTTCTCCCCCCTCTGCCAGGCTGTGAGTGGTTCCTCTTTCCGCACCTCGCATGCATGCATGCTCACCTCACCTCCTCTTCTCCCCCCTCTGCCAGCGTGTGAGTGGTTCCGCTTTCCGCACCTCGCATGCATGCATGCTCACCTCACCTCCTTTTCTCCCCCCTCTGCCAGGTTGTGAGTGGTTCCGCTTTCCGCACCTCGCATGCATGCATGCTCACCTCACCTCCTCTTCTCCCCCCTCTGCCAGCGTGTGAGTGGTTCCGCTTTCCGCACCTCGCATGCATGCATGCTCACCTCACCTCCTCTTCTCCCCCCTCTGCCAGCGTGTGAGTGGTTCCGCTTTCCGCACCTCGCATGCATGCATGCTCACCTCACCTCCTTTTCTCCCCCTCTGCCAGCGTGTGAGTGGTTCCGCTTTCCGCACCTCGCATGCATGCATGCTCACCTCACCTCCTTTTCTCCCCCTCTGCCAGCGTGTGAGTGGTTCCTCTTTCCGCACCTCGCATGCATGCATGCTCACCTCACCTCCTTTTCTCCCCCTCTGCCAGCGTGTGAGTGGTTCCTCTTTCCGCACCTCGCATGCATGCATGCTCACCTCACCTCCTTTTCTCCCCCCTCTGCCAGGTTGTGAGTGGTTCCTCTTTCCGCATGTCGCATGCATGCATGCTCACCTCACCTCCTTTTCTCCCCCCTCTGCCAGGGTGTGAGTGGTTCCTCTTTCCGCACCTCGCATGCATGCATGCTCACCTCACCTCCTTTTCTCCCCCCTCTGCCAGGGTGTGAGTGGTTCCTCTTTCCGCACCTCGCATGCATGCATGCTCACCTCACCTCCTTTTCTCCCCCCTCTGCCAGGGTGTGAGTGGTTCCTCTTTCCGCACCTCGCATGCATGCATGCTCACCTCACCTCCTTTTCTCCCCCCTCTGCCAGGTTGTGAGTGGTTCCTCTTTCCGCACCTCGCATGCATGCATGCTCACCTCACCTCCTTTTCTCCCCCCTCTGCCAGGTTGTGAGTGGTTCCTCTTTCCGCACCTCGCATGCATGCATGCTCACCTCACCTCCTTTTCTCCCCCCCTCTGCCAGGTTGTGAGTGGTTCCTCTTTCCGCACCTCGCATGCATGCATGCATGCATGCTCACCTCACCTCCTTTTCTCCCCCCTCTGCCAGCATGTGAGTGGTTCCGCTTTCCGCACCTCGCATGCATGCATGCTCACCTCACCTCCTTTTCTCCCCCCTCTGCCAGCGTGTGAGTGGTTCCGCTTTCCGCACCTCGCATGCATGCATGCTCACCTCACCTCCTTTTCTCCCCCCTCTGCCAGGGTGTGAGTGGTTCCGCTTTCCGCACCTCGCATGCATGCATGCTCACCTCACCTCCTTTTCTCCCCCCTCTGCCAGCTTGTGAGTGGTTCCTCTTTCCGCACCTCACATGCATGCATGCTCACCTCACCTCCTTTTCTCCCCCCTCTGCCAGGTTGTGAGTGGTTCCCCATTACCTGCTCCCCCAGATAGTTAGCTCATTCTTCTGACAGCTTCTTGTAAGTGAAATTTGACTGCATAATCTGCAGATTTCTAACATTCCACCAGACAGTATGTAAGGTGCTTCACTCAGCAAAAACTAACCTCTTTAGAAATCTCGGGAGCTGCAAGCCCTTATCAGCCGGGACAAACCCGAGACAGCTTAAAATTACTTCCAAGGAATCTTCCTTCCACCAATGTATGCATCCATCTCCTTGGCCACATCCTCAACAGAAGCACCTTTCAGAGCAGCCAAGGTGATACAGATTCTGAGCTATTTTCGAAGATTGGATGGGCCTATACCAGGAAGGGAAGGACATTGAAGGCATATGGCGAGAGATGCATCCTGTTTTGGAAGCACTTCTGGTTGTTTACATTGCTCTCCTTGTATATGATTTCCGAGTTTATGCAGACAGAGATGGTGTGCCGATTGTATGATTATTGAAGATGTTAAGAGCAGGATGGATGGGCAACTGGTGTTGATGACTTATAACTCACAGTGACATATATGAAAGTGAAAACGATATGCATGAAAAACCACCTGAACTGAGCAAAGCAAAACAAACTGGCATCTGGGCAATAGTTCCAAGCCCACTTTAAACGGAGACTGTCAAGATGTAGTCGTGCATTAGAGGAGGCGCTGCTGCTGGGAATCCGAAAGACACAACTGAGATGGAATAGATTCCACACCATTCTAGTCATTGTCCAGATTTCTTTTTCTTTTGCGTAGCTGGCCCCACTGGCAAAGTGAGATAAAGAGGGGAGAAAAAAAAAAGTTAAGGACTCAGAAACGACAGATCCCAAGTCCCAAGTCCGTGTTGAACGGAGCCGGAGATGCCAGAGTAGCTTAGCGCTTAGCACAGAGCGCATGTGGCTATTAGGTTGTAGGTTGTAGGTTCTAGACTCTCAGAGGTAGACTGTGTAACTTCAACGGCAATCTGGCCAGTCGTGTTGTTGCTTGCAAAAATGTGGTTACATATCGTCTTTCTCAGATTTGGATGCACCTGACGCTGTTACAGTTGCGAAGAGCGACAAAGACTCGAGGGCCGGGAGAGCATTGAGCAAAGGAACTGGAACTGGGGCAAGCGTGCTATTATATCGCATCCATCAAAGCTGTTGCCGATGCCCCGGATAGTGCTTGCGACTCGGATTATCGAAATAGAAAAGCAAACCTTCGAAGTCCGAGAAGAGTCATGGTCCCAACTCCATTTCGAACGGAACCACCGAGACTGATTGAGCCAACATTGCAACATGGGCGGAGGCACATCAGGAAAAAAGAGGCTCAGCACATACCGGTATATAGCGAAAGTACCTCGGCTAGCGTCGTAGGAAGCCCCCCGATTTGTAGCAGCCTAGTATCTGACTGCCGCTGCTATAGATTGCTAAAAAGTGATCTTATAGTGCCGAGCTCCTGCTATAAATTGCTACAATATGTTATAAGGAGTGTAAGGCCGCATGCGGCAGGGCCCGCTACCTGCTTTTACTGTGTGTGATCTCTGACTCAAGTGGATCCAATAAACCGTCACTCAAGGCTGCCGAAGTGTTCATTTCCTTCGCACTAAAACTCCCATCTCGTTCCGTGAACAGCCACAAGGGAGTGCGGTCGCTCCGCTCCCGCCCCGGTCCGGTCCGCAAAGGCTGTTCAGGTCAACGTCATGCCGAGAGCTTGCTTGACATCCGAGGTAAGCTCTTTTAGAGAAAGGTAATAAACAAGTTTGTCCGCGGTACAGAACGGTAGCCCGAAAAGAGGACAACAAATCACAGAGTAGTGCTGGCCAAAAATATATTACGGTAGAATAAATATTGAATATAATCAGAATACTATGAATATATTATGCCCCAGGACTGGAGGCAGATTATTATTACACCAGATTATACTATAATATGATATGACTATATTATTATTATGGGCTGGGCATAATAAATTATATTCAATTATTGGCGCAACCCCGCCGGAATCGGTGTTCGGGCGCAGACAGATCCGGCATCTCGGCTCCAGACGGATCGGTAACGCTAGTCACAGCACTGCCAGCCGCCACGTCAGTCCGTCCAAAGTCCGTCGCACCATGTCCGCGGATTCAGAAGCCTTGCAAGCAGCGCTGTCCAAGCTAGAAACCGCTATCAAGAACCTCCCCGATGGTACTCTCTCGGGCCGTCGTGACGGACCACTTGTCCAGCATTTCACACCCAAGCGCGACAAGACCGGGGCTGGCGAGATATTTCCGACGGACGATGAAGGAGCTTACTACACCTTCAACAGGGCTTGGGAGCGGGCATTTTAAAAGGCAGGCAGCACTCCCACGTCTGCCCTCCATCATCTCGTTACTCGTGGGAAGCATGGCATCGTTCTCGCATACACTTGGGCAAAGCACTACGCGGATCTGGTGGAGCCGAGCCAGCAGCAGCCACCTGTGTAGCCCACTATATACCGTATACTATCGGTGTTAACCCGGCGGGTTAGCACCGATAAGCCACGGTTCTCGTGTTACATGCCATGGAGCGAATAATTATTGAATACGGAAGTGAATAAAAGTGAGCATACCTACCGTCTGGAGTACCCCAAGTGAACACTACCGTGGTGTTATTGGTAGGCATAGGGAGCCAATAATTATGAGATGTTTCACGGTGTCTTGTCGGTGGCCGCATAGGGAGCCAATAATTATGAGATGTTTCACGGTGTCTTATCGGTGGCGCCGTAGGGAGCCAATAATTATGAGATGTTTTCACCGTATATTATCGATTGTGTGCATATGGAGCGGATAATTATGAGATGTTTCACCGTGTCTTATCGATGCGCGCATAAGGAGTGAATAATTCTGAACATTTTCCACTACTGACTACTTACTAACAAGTATACTACAAAAAGCTGAACAAGTAAATTAGCTACTATTGGATGGTATTTGCTATTGTCAAGAGTAAGTAAGTAAAAGAAGCTGAGATTTACCATACACCAGGAGGCCCACCCTTCTTGCCAATTATAACATTCTTCTTCCTAACAACAGCAGATGTTGGCTGAGATGTCGCAGCACCAGCCGTAGGTGCTTCTGCAGACGGCACTCCTGCAGTGACCGACTGCGGGGTCGGCGTGGTCTGGCCTGTAGCGGTTTGCGGGGCCGTGGCGGTGGTTGCTGGGGTGGTCGTCGGCATTGTTGTCGAGGTTGCCGTCGAGGTCTGAGTCGCAGGCTGAACAGTGGTGATTGGCGGCATCGTCGTCTCTAGGGTCGTCATCGCTGCTCCTCCTTCAGCTGGTGCAGGAGCCTTCGTCCGTGGCTTGGGCGTGGGCCTGGCAGTCATTGGTCCTGTCGCTGCTGCGGCCTGGGCTATAGGCTTCTTCGGCTTCGACTTGTGAACCTGCTTGCGCAGGCGGCGATACGCCTCCGAGGTAGCGGGCGGCATCCCAGGCAGTCCGCTGGCCCTGTCATCCGTGCCCTTCGCCTTCTTCCCCGTCCGTTTCCCGTTGCCGTCGGTGCTCGACTTCCTGCTGCGCTTTTTCTTAGGCGGGCTGTCGTCATTGGAGCCGTCCGTCTGGTGGGCGTCAGAGTCATTGGCATCGTCGTGTGCCCACTTGCGCTGCGAAGTAGTTTTCGTGTTCACCGGCTTGGTCTTCTGCGAGCTCGTTGTAGCGCTGCGTCGGCCGCGATTTTTGGCAACGCTGTCTGCTGCGTCCACCTCTCCGCCGTCCGACTCATCCTCAACCACCTGCTTCTCTTTTCTCATCCGCTTCCCTCGCACCAAGCCCTTGTCCGAGCGCCTCTTGTGCTCCATTGGCTTGGGCCGTAGCTTTTTCGACACTAGTTCCATGTACTCCTTCTCGATCTCAGCCAACTCGTCGTCCGACTCGACTACCTTCCAGTAGCACTCATGCTTCTCGATTGCCCTGGCCAGGGATCAAAGGGGGATGGGCCTCTTGATTTCTGCAGGTGAAGACCACGGACAGTCGTCGGGCCAGCCGATGAGGTGAACGCCGTGGGTGTTGAGGATCTTGCTGCAGTAGTTGTCGTAATTCATACGCGTCGGCTTTTGGGCCGCCTTGGCTGCAGGAAGTAAGATTAAGATTAAGATTAAGGTTACTGAAACGTACCAAGCCCGCGTGAAACGAAGAGCCTGCAATAGTTCTGAAGCTCCTTCAGGCTCATATTCAAGATTCCTGAAAGGCGCATTTTAGGCAGGATTTTGACGAATGGAAAGAGAGAACGGCTCACCTTTAGTCGACGTCGAAGCCCATTTCCCGTAGTCATTCGCCACTTCTGTCTCTGTCATGCCATGCCTCTCAAACATATACCGAGCGCCGCCGGCGTCTAGCACAGTGGGAACGGCGAGGCTGTTGTTGGGGTCGACCGGAGCGACGATGCTGAAGGCGATGGTGTTGGTGCGCTTGCGCAAGTCAGCAAACTGCCAAAACGTCAGCTTCGTTCCTTGAAAGAAAAAGAAAAGAAAACTCACATCCGCTGCAAGTCTTTTTGTGGTGACGGTGACGTCCTTGGCCGCGCCGAGTGCAGTGCCCCGTTTACCCGTCATTTTGACCTTCTGGCATGCCGCGTGCTCTTCCATGATCTTCGCCTTGACCTCCGGAGAAAACTGTATAAGTTCGGGCTTCTTGGCGACGCGGGCTTGGGCGGTGAAGAAGGAAATGGCCAGTTTCCCGTTGGCTGTTCGTTCTAAAGGCCGTCACTCATCTAACGCGAGCCTTGCACAACGAAACTCACCTTCGTTGACCTTCCGACAATAGTAGCCCGTCAGCACCTTGTGCTCAGACGCTGCTCGCTTCATCTTCCATTGCCTGGCGCCAACCAGTTTCATCTCGACCGCCCCAACCCGCACATTGTACTTCTTGGCAAGGTACTGCACCATCCTCTCTTCCTTCTTCTTCTGCTTCAGCTGGAAAGCCGCAAGCTCGGCGTTCATGTTCTTCACGCGATCCCTGCGCACACGCTGCTCACCACGCCACCCAGTACGCCATCCCGTGGGTTTCTTGGTCTTGGGTTTGGCGGAGGAAGCAAATGGAATGGAATGAGAGTCGACATCGAGGCCCCAGTCGTCCTCATCGTCGCTGTCAGGACGAATTGTAACGGTTCGTTTGCGGATGGGGGAGAGTTCTAGGTCCTCAGCCTCAGTCTCCAGCTCATCCTTCTCCGAGGGAGTAACACGACCCCCGCCCATGCTCTCGTCATCGCTGACCGGAGGCGGCGGAGTTCCATGGCCGTCGTCGTCGTCGTCGTCGTCAACCCCGTCAATCCTGCCCTCTTCGTCACTATCAGGCGGTGGTGGCTTGGGAGGTCCATGACCGCTGTGAGCATCATCATCCCCACTGTCGTCGTCGTTGTTGAGGTAGTTGAGGCTGTCCAGAGGGTTATCGAGCGCGGGAGAGAATGTGCTGTGAGCAGCGGGGGGTCTAGGAGAGACGCTTGTGTCGAGTTCAGGCGGACGCGGGGCTCCGGGGAACGAGAGGGCGCTGACTCAAGCGGAGAGCGGCCTAGTCGCTGTCAGTGGATGTTAAGGAGACAAATGGAGACGCACTTTGTAGCATGCTGGGCACGCTCCTTGGCAAGGGTGACCCTGATGGGCATGGTTGAGCACCGGATGGACGGACTGGGCGGTGTAGACGCGTCAAGTGTTTGGATGGGCAGATAGACGCGTCGAGTGTTTGTTGACAGAAAAAAACCAAGTCGGAATCAGTCACATGTCGGTCAGGTGCACAGAAAGAAAGAAAAACACAAGTCAATTTTGAGTCAATTTCATACATGCGTACAGATCGTCAATAGTGCTAATAGAACGGATTCGATAGTGGAAGCAAAGTAAAGTAAGAAAAAAACAATGCAATATTCCAAAAAAAAAAACGCGACGCGATATTCAAAGCTGGGAGACACCACCAGACCTGTCAACCTCAACTTCAACACGAATGCGGGCGCGCACAACTCGCCGCTGGGCCAAAGGGGAAGCTTGATAGCTCGGGGGCGGAGATGAGCGTGGAGGTGAAGGCGGAGGCGAAGGTGGAGGCGGAGAGGGAGGCGGAGAGGAAGGTGTAGCTGCTGCGGCGACGCCGGCTGGTGCAGTACAGAAGGCGGTTTCGATGCCGCTGAAAACTCCATTAGTGAGAGGCTGAAATATATTAAATAGATATAACTCACTGTGGGGCTCCAGCCTCAAGCTCGCGAGCATGTTGGGCCCTTGTTGCCTGCTCCACACCCTGCGCTTCCTCCGCTGTGAGGGCCCGACCGAGACGTTCGCGCACATCCTGCTTGGCCCGATGTACCCTTGCCTCAATGACACCATACTCGGCGCGCTCTGGTGCATACAGCCGACGCAAGAAGGGCAGCATCTCGCGGTCGTTCTGCTCAATCGTCTCTGGCGTCTCCACATCGTCAGGATCCCAAACTTCGGAGGAGCCGAGGGACGATGCGGAGGAAGGAGTCGACAGGGTGGGCGGAGCGGATATATGGCCAGTGGTGGTCGGAGGGGAGTCAGGAATGGAGATTGGCGACTCGGGCAGTGCGCCAGCGGAGACCGGGGGATTCGGCGTCTTGGAGAGCACGGGAGTGGACGCAGCTTGAGCAGGCCTCTTGGGAGTGAGCACGGGAGTGGGCATGGCTCGAGCGGGGCTCTTGGGAGTGCCTCGACCAGGGAAGGGTCGGCTTGAGATGGGTGTGGCGGCGGATGGGGCCACGATGGGAGCAGTACCGCAGGGGTGTTGAGGGGTACAGCGCGTGCAACACCACTCGTTGCTGGCAGCGATTGCGTCTGCTTTTGTCTGGAAACGCTTGTAGTAGCGAGTACCCAGTGCGTCGACGTCCGACCTAGCTTTGATCAGCAAGAGAAGTGAATACTAGGAGGTGTACGCACTTTCGGGTGAAAATCTTATATCCCCATACCACGTACCAATACCGGTCCTTCGTGCCATCGTGCTTGGCATCGCGCTCTTGGAGGTTTCTTGTGTCCCAGTGTGGTGAGCGTTCTATAATTGGTTCGCAGGGCAGGCCTATGAGACGAGGTCAGAGAAATACAAGGAGAAGACACGGAGAAAGAAAGGAACTCACGAGGTGAATATGTAGGCCCTGGCATCGTTGAAACGCCCAACGTCGAGACCCGCATGTCCGCCATACCTGGCCACTGTGAAAAGACGAAGGGTAAGGAGCCGAAGACGTTGACTGACCAGGTCCCAACGTTTGCACAATAGCTTGTGCAAGTTGTCGGTGAGCAGTGAAGGTGGAGGGAAAGATCAACCACCGTTACCAAGATGTCACAGCGCCAAGCTCACCGATTACCATTAAGCGCCTGTTAAGCGCCCATTAAGCACCCGCCCGATAAGGAAATCTCCACCGAAGATAAGAAAATCTTGAGGCCTCTGGCCTTCATAAAATCCTCAAACAATTCTCAAACAATATCCAAGCTGTTATTTAACTGTTCCACCAAGTTCAAAGCTAAAGAACAATTGGTGCAAATACAGCGCCCTGTACCGTCGCCCTTCTACAACCGTGAACGCCTCCCTCATCTTGAAGATTTGAGCGATTCGTGGTGAGCCGTTAAGGAGGCACCAACGAGCTGTAAGATATCAGAATTTGAGATATCCGCGTGGACAATACTTTTTGGTAGATTCTTTGGCGCTACATCTGGGCGGACGAAAAGGTGAAAAGGTGTATAGTCAGACTAGTGGAATCTAAAGAGGGTCTATATATATGAGACTCGGCACCCCAGACGACACCCCAGACGACTTACTTAGCTTTGGAGGTAGGGTTATTGGCCAAAGGTGAGTTATTCGAGACGATGAAGAACGACCTTAAATTTATACCTGCCACTCAGATTTACAACTCAGTGCTGCCGCTGCTCAGACGACGACTCAAAAAGCTTTCGACTCAAAAAGTAATTGAAACAAGATAGATTCTATGCAAAATGCTTATGCTAATGAAAAACCATCACCAGCTACACTAAAATGCTTCAGGCCCTCCTCCCAGCGCTTTGCCCTCCGCCGACTCGCCTCAGCCAGCTCCTCCTCTGACGTGTTCTCTTCAAACGCCTCTTGCGTCTGAAAGCCCTGGTCAACCCAGCGAAATAACCCGCCTGCGCTATATTGCACAAAGGAGCTCCGCGTTTCACCAAGCTGGATGGGTGAGTTCGAGTGAAGCAAGAGGGCGGAGGGAATAAAGATGGTCGAGCCGGGCGGAAAGCGTATGACCAAGCGGAGATCCCAGAGGATGAGGTGCCCGCCTTGGTCAGGATTAAACCTGCCGAGGGCCGTGATGGCGCACCAACCCCATGCAAGATTGGCGAAGTCGACATGCGGGGCGCAGACGGTCGTTACAAAGTTCCAGGTACAGGCGGCGAAGACGCTCCCTGCAAATGGGAGACGGAGAGCTGGTGCCCATTCGGCTAGGGCGAGGTTCATGAGGTGGTAGGCGCCGAATAGCAGCGGCATCCAAAGGCGGAATATATCTACAGTGAGTGAGTTGTTGTGTAAACGGAGAATGGGTGCGACATACAGGTTGTAAAGCCGACAATGCTTTTAAAGGCGTTGTTCTTGAGCAGCTCATTGGTAACCCGCTTGTTTGCACCTGTAACAACTAGCTCTCCCGGCTCCTGCATTGTTATTAGCGACGGGAGTGAAACAAGAAACAAGCAAAGCGCACCGTCTGACCGCCTCCATGAGAAATACCCCGGGCAAGGGCGGGGAATTCATCCGCCGCCCTGCGGTGTGCGCGTTTCTCAGCGCTGAGCTTGATGCGCGGTGCGGCTTTCTCGACGGCGTCGTTTGCAGCCATAATGACCTCCGACCAGTTGTCTCCGCCTGGGTAGCCAGCGAGGAGGGCAAGGAGGCGACGGCGGGCGTCGTAGATGGGGACGCTGTCGCTGTGAAGGGGTCGGCGAGTGAAGCTAGGGTAAGGGGCTACGCACCCGGACCGCCAGTCCACATACTGCATCCCAAGAGCCGCAAGAGCGCCGTCAAGATCGTCCTGCCCCCAGTCGAATCCATCAAGGGCTTCTGCAAGGTCTGCGTCGGGACCGGGCGCGTTCCTGTGGCCCGTCCACGCGGGTTTCGAATGCGGAAGCTCACCCATGTCAGTCTCGACGCGGATGGCTCGTTTCTGCGCCTCGCGAAGCCGCTGTGCGCCAACTCCTTTGACGTACAGCGCTGCTGCCTCTCGTTTCTGCCGCCGCTTCTCCTCCTTCTTCAACCGCGACCGGGTCTTGATGCTGGGCGGGGTTGCAGGGTCGAGGGAGGTCGTTGGTGGCCGGGAAAGGGATGGTGGCTGGGGAAGAGGTGGAAAGGCGGGCGGTGCCGTGCGGTCGTCGTCGTCGTCGTCTGGAAGCGGCCGGCCGGGGAGAACTTCTATCTCCGGGTCGTCATGCCCAGATGTGTCTTGCTCGGCGAGGCGTGTGGCAAGGAGGGTAGAGACGTCCACCCCATTGAGCATGACCTCAGTGAGCAGGACCTCAGCAAAGGTCGCGCCCGAGCGTGTTCGTCGCTGGAGCACCACGGCTACATTGAGGCGGTCAGTAACGGCAGACACAGCGGGGTAGTGTTGGAGTGCAAGGCAGGTATAAAGCGCTTCGATGGCCAAGTGCGGCTTTCGTTGCAGGGGAATGTAATGGCGACGCAGATGGCCAAGTGCGGCTTTCCGCGTCGGACAGAAGGAAGGGAAGAAGGAAGGGAATGAGTAGCGGTGGCTTACTTGGTTGGGAGTCGCCAGCTTTAGTCGTGGCGCGCGGCATGGCGGGGTGGAGTAAACAAGCAAGTGACCGTGCTTGTGACGATCACATGACGACGGACTTGTAACTTTTTCAACGAACTTGCTCAATGGGTGGAAAACGGAAACACGTGAAAATCCTCCGAGATACCGACACTCATGGCGTCAACGAGATACAATCGATAATCCTTGGCCCTGTGGCTCAGATGGCGCTATCTGGGCGCACTCGTGAAGCGCACAGAGCCCGCTTGCTCGGTGAGTCGCCTTGTATTATTGATTCATCGAATGCTGAGCCCGTTTAGCCTTACCGCGCCGCGAACGCGAGAGACTCGAAACCCTCCAAACGGGTGGGGACAATGGGAGTGAGGATGAGGATGAGGACTACGTTGACGTCAATGAGGTCCTGGATGGCACGCAACGAGTCGAGCTCAGTCATGCGGGGGGGGGAGCTTCTGGCGGTGCTTGAGCACGAAATTGCAGAGGCGGTATACTCTCGGTGCGTTATCGTTTAAACTCTGCTATGTCAATTCCTAACTCGTTCCAAGCCCACGCCGATTTGACCACAGAACGCGCCAAGACCGAACTCAGCGTCTTGCAGACGCATTCACAGCTCAGATGGGCCCCATGCTGCGCTCGTACATGGACTGGTGCGCACTGGAGGAGGATGATAGGAAGGGAGTCCGTTGGGGCGATGTGGACGGGGGTTCTTTGGCCACTTTTACGGCGGTGGATTTATGCAGTACGTCCTTATCTTCCGTTGAGTATCACTAATTGACAATCCAGGGAGTACAAAGGTTTCTGTTTTACTAGACCTGCGCAATGGCATCTGCGCCTCGCTCGTCGCAAGAGGCTTCATTCCCTGCTCGCCAACGTCACCTTCCGTCGTTATCTCAATTGAGGCTTTGGAGCACTATCGAGTCGCCCACGCACGCTGCCCACGTTTTGTCATCCAAGCCTTTGTCAAGACACTCTGCGACATTCACAAGGTTCCCTACCGCCAATACCTTCGAGCACAGTTCTCCATTGCCTACGACCTTTACCTTGAGCTGCGCCGTCAAGCGGAGAAGTGCGTACTGAGTCTGCTCGGCCGCGACAGTCTCAGCTGGCGTATTAAGCACGACTGCCCTGCGTGTGGATACAAACTTGAGGGCGAGCAGAAGCTCCTCTACGACCGCCTGGTGACAATCGACGGCAACAACTCTTTGAAGCGCGTGAATGGTAATCTTCTGGGCAGCCAGCGCGCCGATAACCGCGATGGTGGAGAGACGTATTTCCTCTCCCGGGAGACGGTTGATGCGTGGGCTCGCGATCGACTGGCCGAGGTCGTCCCAGAGATGGTGAAGCAAAGTCCCTGCGAGGACCGCTGGGCCAATATGTCGGAGGCCATCACATCCAAGATGTGGGCGGTCTTTGACCAGACCGGCATATTCATGTGCCTTTGTCGACATGGCTTCGCCATTCTCATTGTGGAGATGATCAGGAGTGGTGAACTGTAAGTTCCTTCTGTGTTTATGACATCCACTGATATATTCCAGGTCCAAGTACCCACTCACTGTCATCGAGGCGCTTCTCGACCACTTTGGTCCCAATACTGCACTGGGGTACGACGTCGGCTGCAAGATCGAGACCACCATTGCACAGAGTGAGCTTGGTGAAAAAGCGCAACGTCTGGGCTTACGCTGCCTCGTCGGGTCCTTTCATGGTCATGCTCACAATTGCCGCTGCCAGCTCGAGCACCTTGCCACTTATTTGAAGGGAATGGGTCTGGAGGACTTCAGGGGATGCGAGCGGTGTTTTTCCCGCTCCAATGGGCTCTCAAACTCATGTCGATATGCAACGCCATTCCACTGGAAGCAAGAGATCACGTCCTACTTCAAACAGACGGACAGTGCGGACACCTATGCAAACCTGAGTACGTCTCCCTCCAAATCTATTACGCATCTCACCTGCACTCTATAGGCGTCTTTCTGTGCAATAACTACAAGCAGGCTCTCAACCTATTGGAGGGGGAGGCTGACCTCAAAGAGGCGATGGCGCTCAATGGCATCGCGAGCACTGAGGAGTTCGAAACAGCGCTCATGCAAGAGGGTGTCTTTCTACGACGGTTGCAAGCAGGGGCGAAGTCAAAGGAGGAAACAGGCGCAATGGAGTATCTTGCGAAAGCTTCAAACGCTTCTTGATAACCGGTATGTCCTCTTCTTATCCCAAACTCCAGCGTTGACGAGTCATATAGAAGCAAACTTCAAGAGCTCAATCGGCAGAAGACAGCTTCGCATGCTCCCGACGCTGCTTATAGTCCAGGGTTAGCCAAGATCAACATCAAGATTCGGCATGCTCGAGAGAGAGTGAATCGAGACCTGGAGCTGGTTCAAGCGATGGAGTCCGAATTGGAGATCGAGACTCGTTGGACGCCATCGTCTCCGGAGTGGTCCGCAGCAGAAGGGCAGGTGCGAATGCATGCATATCACAGGGCCGTCGATGGGCTTGAGCTTCTCGTCGTCCAGCGGCTGTTGGAGCTGACGAAGATCAATCAGTCAGGGACAGGTATGTGCTCTCCTCACAATGTATTGGAGGCGCTAAGCTGGCAATAGGTTATAAACACCGGAAACATATTGCAAAGTCCCTGCAAACCCGCTCGACCGCGGTCAAAAATGCTATTGAGCGCTACAACAAGGCTGCAGAGGTGATGACTCCCCCTCGCACGCACCTCTCTTGGGACGTGGTTGTCGAATACGCATTCCTCTCCGATTTCGACCTTCTCCGCGATGACACCAACTCCCTTGCGAACGAGAAGTGGGCAGCCCCAACATTTCGCCTGCTTATGGATCGCTACTTCAAGCTACAGCGGGCACGAGAGGAGATCCAACGGCTCAACATCGAAATTCGACGGCTTATCACATGGATCAGGGACGAGAATCAACGACTCCGACGACTGGAAGCAGAGCTACGTGAGGCTGGGGATATACCACTTGCAGTGCAAGTAGAGATCTATCGTCAGCGGCGCAGTATCTTTGACGGCGTACATCTCCAGCGATTTCGAGAACTAGCAAGAAAACACGGTGCTGCATTCACGGGAACACTTCAGCCTGGTGTTGTTCTCAATGCACAGACGGAGGGATCAGGAATGGAGGTGGACAGTCTAGATGAGGTGGATTTGGAAGGGGGAGTTACTGACCAGGAGGTTGCGGAGATCGAGGAGCAGGAGGACTTCGAGGCTGCTGGTAGCCTGGCATACCAGATCTCCATGTTGGGACTTGATCACAGAGAACGCGGTGACCTTGCCAATCATATGGATGAGTAGGTAGTCGAAAGAAATGTTCATAATTATCCGCTCCATATGCACACATCGATAATATACGGTGAAAACATCTCATAATTATTGGCTCCCTATGGCGCCACCGATAAGACACCGTGAAACATCTCATAATTATTGGCTCCCTATGCGGCCACCGACAAGACACCGTGAAACATCTCATAATTATTGGCTCCCTATGCACTACCGATAACACCATGGTAGTGTTCACTTGGGGTACTCCAGACGGTAGGTATGCTCACTTTTATTCACTTCCGTATTCAATAATTATTCGCTCCATGGCATGTAACACGAGAACCGTGGCTTATCGGTGCTAACCCGCCGGGTTAACACCGATAGTATACGGTATATAGTGGGCTACACAGGTGGCAGCAGCTGATCCAGCTCCGGGTTGAGCAGCTGCTAGCACTGATATCGGAGGCGTGCGTATCTATACTTCCCATCCAACTTATGACTGACGCGTTGCAGCGCTGGAGCGCCGGCTCAAACTCAGAAGCCTCTGGGACCAGATGTCGACGAGAACGAACCTGAAATGGGAGAGGGTGTAAGTGTCCCTCCTGCTGTTCTTCGTACCACTCATGCTTCCTTCAGTCTCGCAAAAAGAAAAGCAAGAAGGCGGTGTCTGAAACGACTAGCAAATCAAAGGTGCAGAAACCCAAGGTTAGTTTGACAAGCATATCGTCGACACCATCGGTATTCATCGTCGACAGGGCCGAAAGTCAGTCAAGAAGAACTCCACGTCCAACCCGACGGTTGTTTCCTCTGGGGTGTGTGGTTCTCTCACCCAAGACATGCGCTGATTGTTTCAAGAGTGAATCCTCCTCTGACAGTAGTTCCGACGATGACGTTAATACGTTGGCGCCGAACGAACTCAAGACCGTGCCGCCGAAGACCCGTTGGGCACTCACACAGTACGAGGGCCCAGAGGCTGCGACGAAGGGGAAGAAGCCTGTCTGGAAATTTACGTGCAAGCACTGCGAAAAGTAAGCAGCGGCGATTTTCCGAGTATGATCCTTACGAACATCGTTAGAATCCATCGAAGCACTCCCCGGACCGACGGTGTATCAAACTTTGCGTCTGAGCCAATCAAGCTGAAGGCTCCGAGCAACTTTATCTCGCATGCGGAGACCTGCCGCGACCGGCCCGAGTCCCAGTCGTTTGAGAACTTCCAAGAGGGCGAGGAGCGTGCACGGAAGGGACTTCCTCCGGTGGCTACCGAAGGTCCAACGCCTCGTGAGCACCAACAGACGTTCCTTGCCGGCTTTATCAAGCGAGGTGTCGCAAACCCTGCGAAATCTGTTACAAAACGGAGCTATCGCCGCCATCTCGTGGAGGCAATCGTCGAGGACGACCTTGCCTTTAGCTTTGCAGAGGGCGGCGGGACGCTCAGGCTCTTGCAGCACATGGCTCTGCGCAATGTCGAAGCTCGAATCCCTCATCAGACTGTTCGTCGAGACCTCAGTGTCCTGCACCGGGTCTTGCAGCAGAAGTTACGCCGACTGATTCAGGTGAGTGCGGTACTGCTCATCATTCTGTTGCTCACTCCTGGACATTAGGACAACGACTCGAAATTCAGTCTTGCCAGTGACATTGTAACGACTCGCGGAATGGTGCAGGCCTTCTGCGGTGTTATCGTCTCGTTCATTGACAGCGAGTGGAACCTTATTGAGCACGTACTTTCCCTCATTCCGCTCGACGGTGATCATACCGGCAAATCGACTGGCAAACTGGTCTTTAAAACCCTGAAGCAGAACAAGATCGCCGATCGCCTGAGTGAGTCGATATTCCATATTCCTACGGATCTAACTCGATTCAGTGGCTAGCGCCGCCGATAACGCATCAAGCAATGGGCCATTGAACCGTACGCTGGCTCGCAAGTGCGCCGAGGTCAACTCCGACACGGCCTCGGCACGCAACATGCAGATTGGCTGTGGCGCGCATGTCACAAACCTTGTCGCCCAGTGAGTTTTGAGTGCGGCATCATCATGTTCTCCCTGACGGCAGTCCAGGAAAATCACGGGCTCCCTTGGGCTCAGCCCGACGATTCGCGAGGTCGATCTCTACGAGCAGACTCGGAAATTTCCGCTCACGTACAACCCTGAGACCGACCCCGACATGATGGCCCACCAAGCGGAGATGGACCGCATTGACAACACAGATAAGGGGAAGGGGAAGGACAAGAGCAAGGATGTAACGGATGATAGCAGTCAGAGCGAGTCAGACTCTGACGTGGAGATGCTGCCCGTTGATGGAGAGGAGGATGGTAGCGAATCAGATGATTCAGAGGACGAGTTAGCCGATGAGGACGCACTGTGGATTGACGAGGATGATGGAGATGAGGATTGGGTGGAGGACGAGGTGGCGACACCGCCGCCTAAACGGCATAAGACGAACAAGAAGAAGCCCAAGAGAATCTTTACCGTCTGCGATAAGGTGAGTCGTTCATCGATACTTGTTTCTACTATAACTTATGTGTCCCAAGGTTCACGCTGTTTTAGTCCACGTACTTCGCTCTCCGATTCGTCGTTTCAAAGCGGCGAAGATCGTTCGCAAAACCGTCAAGCCAAAATATCGCCATCTGGTTTTTGTGAAGGGCATGCCCGTTCGGTGGAATACGCGTCTTGCAGAGCTTGACCGATCACATAAGTTGCAGCAGGTATCTTCTTATTTGCTTATCTCATATGAATCCTCCGCTCACTATTATCACAGGCGTTCGACAAAATCGTGGCCAATTTGACGGACGGCCTTACTGGGGCTGCTAAACGCACTGCGCGAGCTCGTCAGAAGAAATGGGAGATGTCCACCGATGACTGGCTCTTCGTCGAGAAACTGTGCGAGGCTCTCGAGGTATGATCTATGTTCACCTACCTTCTCCGCCCAGCATGCTAAGCGCCTCGAAGATTCTCAAGAAAGTCACCCTAGAGTTCTCGCGCAAGGACATTCCGACGATCCCTAAAATACTGCCGTATTACAAGCTAATGGAGGTCAAGCTCAAGGAAATTGCCGAACGAGATGATATTGACAGGACGCTGGCCATTTCTCTTCACGCCGGCGCTGACATGGCGACCAAATATATTGAAAAGGCACTTATCAGTGATTATCCACTGCTTGGAGCAGGTGAGTCGTATCCTTGCTCTGGTACTCCGGCCGCTGAGCGTCTTTCCAGTTCTTCATCCTGCCATCCGAGTCATCTATTTCGAGTCGGACGATTGGGACTCGTATATCCCTGTTCGCGCACGGCAGCTGCTCTACAACATCGTCAAAGTGTACGCAGCGAAGAGACAGCCGACTGTGAATGCCCCAGCGTCAACGTCGACGTCCACCGCGGATACTGGCTCCAAGAGCCTCCTTGCACTCGCGATGTCTCGGCGTAACCCTGTAGCTGCGAAGGCGGCAGTGACGGCGGCTGATGGGAGGGATGAAGTTGACTTGTATCTCGGAAATATCTCGCCTGTTGCGGTCGACTTCGACGACCCTCTTGGATGGTGGAAGGTGAGTTTTGGTATATTGATCGTCGACCCGCTCCTCTGATGCCTGACGCACAGGCAAATTGCGGCACATTGTCTGTTATGTCATGGGTTGCCCGGGACATTCTCGCAATCCCCGGCGTCAGTGTCTCCGTTGAACGCTTGTTCTCCAGTCTCAAGCACACAATGACTGACGAGCGCGCCTCGATGACCGCGGAGACAGCGTGCACGACCATTATCACTAAGGAATGGCTCAAGGCGGGATTGGCTGATGGCCTCGACTACCTCGACTACGTTCGGACCCACAACACATAGATTATAATTTATTATATTCAAAATATAATAATAATCTGGCTCCGAATATGAATATACTATACGACGGATATATTATGCGCTGTGGGTTCGGATTATGATATGATTAAATTATTATTATGCATTTGGCATAATAATATCATAATTGGCCAGCACTAAGCGCTTTGACTTGAGCGGTGGTTGAAGGGAGCGAGCAATGGGCGGGGACGGCTGTCGTGGTCAAAGGCAAGGTGCACATCGACAAAGAGGCGGACAGAGAGTGGCGAACGTGCGCGAAGGACACGAAAATAGCGTGCCGTGAACGGCAATTCACCGGCGGCGTTCAGTGGCATGAGAAAAAGAACGCCGCATCACGTCGGAATAGTCGCTCGACTTGGAGGATTTTGGGACGGATAGGTGGAGTCTGTGGCTGCCAATGAGCAGATGGGAGCAGGAATGTCGCCGCGATGTCGTCGTGGTGGAAGCAGGGAAAGTTGCTTAGATTTGTGCTGCGTGAGAGGAGGAAGTTCGGTTTAGAATGACAGGTCTGATAAGGTGTGATGCGAGAGACGCTATTAGGGTGTTTCACGTGCTCGTTTTCGATGCGTTTTCGATGTGATTTTGATTCTGCTTTTCGTTCTGATTTTACCCATCAAAAATGGAATTCCAAATTTTTGTCAACCATGCAAAAGCAGCTCTGGAGCTGCTTTTGCCAATCCCACCGAGCGCACGAAACTCCTCGGAGACTCCAGCAAGGATGCAAAGGCCCAGGGCAGGAAGAAGAAGACGGGAAAGGACTCCAAGGACGTTGCCTTCGGTCCGGTCACCAAGTACATTTTCGACAGAGACCAGACCGACGGGGAGCGAGAGTGGCAGGCAAAGTACCAAGCGAATACCAGTGACTTTGTGAGGTCCACCATCCAGTTTTGGGGCCGGTAAGTCTCTTGTCATCGAGATCAGGCTATGACTGAGTCGTTGTGCAGCTTGAAAACAGAGTACAGCAACCATGCAAAGTCTTTGAAGGAAACCGGCGGTGGGCTCAAGGAGGGAGAGGCATACACCAATCAGATAGGTGCGTCGTCGGCGGGCCTTCGTCCTCTGCGCCCTTACACAGCACAGCAAAAATCTGCAACGAGTTCCCTCTCTGGGACGAGCTCCATCCGATGCTCAACAAGATTCCCAGCATCGTTCCTCCGGGTATCTCCAACAGCGAGCACGGTCAAGACCACAGTGGAGTGGCTTCCAGCCTCTTCGCTTCCGGCAAGAGCAGCACCAAGGAAAACAGCCTTAATGCATTATGGTAGGCTATCATCGCCGACCGCAATGCATTATCTGCGGCCTCTGGCCGTCCGACCAATGGCACCCGCAATGCATTGCGTCCATGGCTGGTGCGCATGTAAACATTATGCAGATATTCTCGTTGTAATCACCTCGGCACTGTCGGCAACCGCCCATCTTTGATCAATGTGTTGTTCTGATCAGTTTGTATCCATTTACGTCTCAATCAACCCGTTAATTCAGCATTTACCCTCAATTAACCCGTTAATTCAGCATTTACATCGATTTGAACGTTTTTGGCTTAATATAGAACGGCCATCACAGCTGGCGAATTCCCGCACCGGATGTGCCTGCCCGCATCCCGAAAGCACCCGCTCTAGGCCATTCAATCCAAAATCTCGTCGTCCCCCTCATCCTCGTAGTCCGGGGGGCCCTCCTCTTCGTCCTCACCCTCCTCCCCTGCATCATCATCGTCCAGAGGCACCACGACATCAACGCCGCTGGGCGTTTCTCGAGCCAGATACGCCTGGCCCTTCGACCGAATCCCCGCCCAGTTCTGGGTCAGTCTATGGGCCGTAGTGGTCTCGCGGTCCTGCTGCTCGTGCGCATACGCCCTCAAGCCATCAAGAAGCTCGTCCTCAACAGTCCCCACCCGTCCGTCCTTCCGTTCTGCCCATACGCGTGCCGCCGCGTGGCCGTACTCAATTGTACGCCGCATTTCTTCCTCCACCAAAACAACATCTTCGTGCCAGCGCCGCATGCGGGCAAATGCCTTGCACCACTCGACGCGCAGGGCTAGATTAGGGTGAGTACCGCCTCTCGTAAAGCACCTTCACTGTACCTTCGACCAGTTCCGCCTCCGTCGGCTCGTCTGGCCTTGCCGAGTACCAGATCCACGACAACGTCCGCCGTCCTTCGCCCAGCGCCACCACCCCAAATGCGGCAACACCACCCTCCTCTGCAATCTCCTCGTAGTCGTGTACTGCCTTGCGTTGTTCTGCCTCTTCCTCCGTCAGCGCACGCTCATTAAGCGCGCGCACGTCGCTGTCCTCCAGCACCGCCAATTCCCGCTCCCATGGCCCATCACCCTTCAAACGCTTCAAAGCGTTCCTGGCGTAGCGGTAGCGTATCTTAGCCTTATGGATCTTGATGTTGATTTGCCGGAGAATGCCTTGACCCCGCGTCAACATGCGCTGCCCAGTACAGTTGCGCAAGCGGAAGCGGTTGGTCATCGTACGAGTGCGCAGACCCTGGCGCAGGGCCTCCAAAGCTTCCCGGGCCTCGCCGACTCGCAGACTCTCCTCCACTTCCGGCAAGCCCACTGCGCACGCTTTCACGCGCTTTGTCGCATCTAATAGATCCGAGGGCATGAATAGCCGAACCGCCTCGGCATTCCGCTCCGCCTCTGCATCCCAAACCGCGCGCTGTGTGGCTGTCAGGAAGCGGCGCAGATTTGGCATATACGTCCGCTGCAGCTTGCGGAACCCCCGTATGCGCTTGAGCAATGCTGTACGTCGTTTGAGGAAATCGACGGATTGTGCATCCGTCGGGTTGGCGACCGCCTTGACATCGATCGCAAGATTTCGCCTACGCTGTCCATCAACAACCTGTCCTTGGGGCGACGCATCCACTCACTGCAAATCCTCAATTTCCAAGCCCATGAGCACGAAGGTGCTCGGCGTATCCTCCTGCTCAACTTCCGTTCCCTCCCCGCTCCGCAATAGCTCCTCCTTCTGAAGCTTCCTGCGAATCTCTTGCATTGTCATGACTGATCAATCAAGTGTCAGTGTATTGCGATTCGAATCAAAAGACGCTTACCTTTCTCCTTTAGCTCGAAAGGTGATTCTGTCCCGTCCTTGTGCTGCCGGGACTCCCACTGTAGCACCCATTTCTTCCACCCCTCGACCAACTCCGGCGCCGTTTCCCGGAGGGCAGCATCAAGAGCCTCGAACGCGTCGCGATGAATCTGTCCCTCCTTCACGTTCTCGGCCATCCTCCTCGCGAAGATCCGGCGCCAAGCTACTGTTCGGCGCCAGTTGTGGAAACCGAACAGATCCTCGAGCGTCGACGCTCGGCTCCCCACCCCCATCATCTTCGTTGATGCTGCTGCTCCGTTGGTGAATTCCCAGTTTTGTTCGACCGTCTCCCCGTGCGTCCTTCCCGTGCCCCACATGTAATGGAACGAGAATGCCGAATGACAGCTGGGCAAGTGAGGCGGGAGGTGAAAATTTGGGACCTTGAACCACACCCGCGCTGGCTCGATGACGAGATGCATCGACTCGGGCAGGCCGGGCATTCGGGACCAAAAGTTCTTGCCGTACTGGCACGCGATGTCGTAGGATAAGATGAGATAGAAGAGGATAGCATTGAGCAGTGCCGAGAACAAGATAAAGTCCATGTTACATTGCCTGTCGACGTGTGAATAAGAAAAATAGTCGCCACGGAAGATACGAACCGTTCGCCGAGCTGTAGATCCCCGATCCCATTTGGCCTCCACATGTTATGCTGTGCACACGTCACGCCGCCAACGCCTGTCGTCCGCAGACCTTTGACACGCTTCCGATTGGCGAGGAACATTGCCTGGAAGCCGGAACAGGTGGAGATTTCCTCCTCAGTGACGTGCGCTCGGAGGAACTCGGTATACTTTGCATTGTTGACGAAGTACCCGCAGCCGTCATGCAGAATGGGGTCTTTTGCCGCGGAAGACACATTTCGGTTAATCAGGCGGAAATTGCAATCTTGGGCGAGGAAACGAAAATATTTGTATCTGATTCCTCTCAGTACGGCTGGTGCGAAAGGCGAAACCGAAAACCGAACGCACCGTAAATCCTCGGGCATTATATCCCAATTGATATTATTCCACCCGTCGGGCAGATTCATCCCCGCTTGAGGACAAGCGCGACATTGCAGTGCCAGCTCGCCTTGGGCAGTTCCGTAGACACCCGAACGGTCGTGCCCGCGACCCGCTCGCTTCATCATGAGTGTGATCCGGTATTGCCGGACGATATGACGGAAGGCGCGACGGTGGTCCTAAAGGACCATGTCTCAGCGATAATGATGGTCCAAAAGAATGGTAGACGTACCGGGACCGGATTGAGGCCGTCGCTATTTGTCAATAGCTCCAACGACTTGAGGAAGTCGTGCGCCGAGACCTTCCCAAGACAATTCAAGTTCCGAAAGAGACGAACGACTGCGAACGTCGCACAAGTCTGCGGTGCACGCGCAGTTGCCGGCCACCAGCACACCCGCATAAGTTGCTGCCTCTCCTTGATGTTGCTGTCGCACAAGCAGTAGTTCAGCGCAATCGAATGGACACCAGTGACGTCAATTATCACGAAGTCCTTGTGCGCTTTTGAAGAATTGGGACAGCTTGTGCCCGCAGGGTGACCGAGTTGGATGACGAGACCCAGCTCCTTGAGGGATCTGCGCACGAAGAATCTACCATTCCATTGCTAAAACCCGCTGTCAATTCTCGGCCGCGTTCCACACGCTTGACACTCACCTGAATCCAGTGCGTTGGAAGAACGGCATGCCGCTGGACAATGCATGGCTCGCAGAATAGCGAAGGCCCGTAACACGTCTGGTGTTCGCACCTGAAAGTGGGGTCTGCACGACCGCACCCCCCACACGTTGAATAGATCGCTGGGTACCCTCGACCTTCCAGTCGTAGCAGCTCGTCGAGGTATTCGTTCTGGTGTTCATTGGCCCAGGTCAGCATGGGATAGTCCTTTCGAGAAGATGAGCACGAATTATTTGCACGCTGTCGCTGAAGACATACCGAGTTCTCGTAGACTTTCTTCTTTGTTGCTAGCACAATTCCGTCTGTCTCCGGCCCCTGCACCTCTCCGAGCAGCGTGGTATCTCCCAAATCATAGCTGAAGTCCCAGTTTTCGACGGCGGCACTTGTTTGGACGTCCTCCTGGATGTACGAGGGAATGGCGGCCCGGGGTTGGGTGGCAACGACGTGAGCGTGCGCTATTGCAGTGCGGCCATTGGCGGAGGTAGATACCACTTGGCCAAGGTGGGGTTGGTGAACATGCATGACTGGCGGCGGTGCGCGAGCGCCGCCGCGACGGCCCCTGGTGCTCTTGGACGACATACGTGTAAGCGCTCGAGAGAGAAAAGATGCAGCCCTCCGACCACATTGCATTCTCGTCAACGGCCTCGCGGAGAGCCAAGAGCGATTAGATTACCAGCTTCCAGATTATCTTGCGCGTGAACGTAACCGATGCGATGCGAAGGACACTTGCATCACACGACTCATCTCATCTCAAGACCGCATGAAATTGCCAAGTCAAGGCGATGCAACCGATGTCAACCACCCGGGTGACCCAAATCCACCGTCCACCCTCTCCCGGAGGGAGCTCCGACGGACGAAAAGAGGCGCAAGTCTTGGAGACGGTGTCCTAGGTCAGAGCCAAGATTCCTGCGATGAGAGCGACGTGGTGAGGATCAAGATTGATGCATGTTTCCCACACTCCTTCCAAATCGATGACTGTCACTGGCTTGAAAAGATTTCTTACTTCCGGTGACTGGCACCCGCTCACGGAAATATTCTTATTCGGGAGACAAATCCTCTCAATTCCGAGCCGCGAACCAATTTCTTCGGATTAAACTTCAAGAAAGAGATAATTTCCAAGCAGGCGGCTCGGACTCGGACCGTAGTGTGGGAATCGCTATGGCTTGTTTCTCACCGCGACGACTCACATATCCATCTCGCCCTATGACCCCGCATCCGCATCTTTTGCCTCCGACTCGGACGTCTCGCACATGCATTCGACTCAAGCGATGTCGCAACGACAAGATCTGCTGGCGATACGAATCATGCACACTTCTCGCTCGGCGCCCGCAATCAGCCACGCGCCTGCAACCGACGTATCCCTTTCTCCACCACCGCCAATTCAAACTCCGTCAACCGTCCACCGAAAAGCGTCCTCAGCGCGTCGGCCAAGTCGTCCCTGTCCGCAAGCTCGTCCACGTCTGTGAGACTGCCAATACCCTGCCGCAGGAACAGGCCATGGTGGTGCGTGAGTGCGACTCCCGGCATCGGATGTCCAAGAAAGTCGGCTAAGCTGGTGATTGCCAGTACGTTGTCGTATACCCCCCCCCGTGGCCTGACGACGCAGACAATGTTCCAGCGCGATGAGCTCGAAAGGTGAGAGGCCTGGGGCATCTGGTTGGCGACCGACCAGACGCGCAAGGGTGTCAGAAGCTTCTGCGCATGTCCAGTGGCGGATTGCGTGGAGCGAGGTGACATCCAGACCAGCGGCAAGGAAGCACGCCCGATGTTTAGAGAGGTCGAGCTTGTGAGAGATGCCGTGGTGGAGGAAGACCTCGAGGTCGTCTGGTACGGCAGCGGTTTCGGGAGCGTTATCTGGCTGCTCGTTCGCCGTGGATTGGGTGGTATCGGGCGTTGAGACGGTGGATGAGAGCATAGGCGTAAGACAAATCAATCAAAGTCGCATATGTAACACATTGCCCGTATTCAGGCTTCGAGCAAAAACACGCAACAAAATCGGGTGAAGATCGTGCTCTTACAGTTCGAGAGCGAGTGGACTGCCGGTTGCAATACATGCCCGTATTCAGGCTCCGACCAAAAACACGCAGCGAAATCGGGTGAAGATCGTGCTCTAAAGGCCTCGAGAACAAGTGCACTGCCGGTTTCAGGCATTGCAGGCATATTGACACTCGGAACCAGCGGGGAGGAAGTCCAAGGGGTAACGATGCGAAGGTTTGGTTGTGTGTGTCATCCGGCATAAGCGGACCGGCCGTCCCGTCCACTTCCGCCCGAGGCCAAAAATTATCGCTGCACCCGCTTCGCTGCGACCGAATGCCCGAAGTATTTTTTTTTTCAGATGCGGCAAGGTCCACACTGCTCTTCTCTGTGCAAAATTAGGGCTGGGAAAAGCCTCTGTGGCTCCAAACCTCCATTTATTCGCCAAACTCACGCCGCGCTCAGATCCGCCCCACCTTCAGGTCGATTTCCGAGCTATTCAGACTGGTGGAGACACAAAAGTGTGAGTGGTTGACTTCTATTGGACTCTATGCTCCGTTTGAACAAAATTCTAAGTGGATCGTATGAAATAAGGGACCAGAGGGTGTCGTCCTTACTTGGTAGAAAGGTGAGTTTGGTCGAAAGTTCAGAATTTGAGAAAGTACGCTCAAATCTTATGGTTTCGGTGTACCTTGTAGACCCGAAGGAGTAGAATATTTACCTGCAATCGATTTTGCACCGCATGCAATACATGAGCTGATATCTGTCTGCCGAGGGAGAACTGAATAAAAAAGGGCATTTATTTCCCGAAGAAGTAACGCGTCCTGAGGGCTATGGCGCGAGGTAAACTTTATAGGTACAGATAGTAACTTCCTGGAGGCATCAACGATGTTTGAACTCACAAGAATGGGTTGTTTTGAGCAGGCTCAGGTTCGGGTGTTGTCTTTGGTCTTTGGTCGCCAGAAATCACCCTCAGGGTCTGAAAAGCGCTAATCGAGCTATGGAGAGCAGTATCTTCAACTTCCACAGCATCCGAGACGGCTCATCCGACTTTTCAGCGTCGAAATGAGAAGCGCGACGGGAGGATGATTAGTCCAGAAAAGGCAAGTGTAACGCAGGTCACACCGTGTCACTGCACTCACTTTCGACGTTTCGCCAGCTTATGGTCTTATTGTGGCCAAAAGAGATTTGAAAGTTCGAATTATAAGGTATGTAGACTGAAATACAACCATCTCCGCTCCAGATTCTTCAGCCATCGTCGCGCTGCTTCCCGCCGCCTATGCCGCCGGCCCAACACGCGAGGAGGGAGGAAGATGACGCCTATTCGGCGAAATCCCCGTGGTCGAGGCATCCGTCGAGGTCTTCTGCCTCCCCAGCCACCGCCCCAGCCACCCCCAATACCCCAGCCGCCGCCACCCCATGCACTGGCGTTTGGTAAGCTGGTGACAACTGGCGGGGGCAGGGGATCGTCGCGGGGATCGTTGGCTGTTCCCCAACGCATAACATCGATTGTGGGGCAGGCAAGCCACGCTGCGAGGAAGTTGTCCGCTAGCAGAGTGTCCACTATCTCATTGTCAGTATCGCGGAACGATCAGGTCGTGAGACGCACATACTGTATCGTGTCGTGGCAGCTGCCAGAGCTGCAGTCCGTGTGGCACCGCAAGCGGTAATGCCTTCCTGCAGGTGGGTACGCAGGAGGAACACCGCATAAGAACACGCTTATAAGTGATAAATCAGCGTTAAAACGATTCCGGGAATATCGACATACCGAGTTGGCCATGGAGAAGTCTCCGTTGACGCAGGAACTCCGCGCTCTGGTTTGCTCGTCCGGGATGGATCATAGGACGGAAGGGGAATTGCAGACGGAACTTATACTTCAAGTACGACTCTTCGTCAGACGCCTCGCGATGAAGGGAGACGATTGAGGCGGGCCACCACCACGAAGAGCGGGGAGAGTTATCCTCAGAGAACTCGTGTGCAGGAAGCGGCCGGCCTTCCCACACGAGTTGGTCTATGTATCGTGCCTCAGCAGCGGCGACGTCGACAACGGGCCCGGCCCAGGGTGAGCAGCTTGGAGTACCGAACAGGGGGCGAGAGGGGGAATGGAGCGAGGGTGGTACAGGGCTATCGCCCCAGAGCGCAAGCAGGTGGGGAAAGCCATATTGGCGGGGAAGCGGAGCGTCTCCCTGAAGCGAAAGAAGATGCAGAGGATGCATATGGTGTGACAGAAAAATCACACCCGTAACCATCTCACCACCATCGCAATGGCCTCGATGCTCCCCCTTACCAACCTGACGAAGGACGAGATGGTCCCTGAGACCAACAACCCCGACCACGATTCGCGGTACTGGTGCCTCCCTCCCGTGCGCGACCAAGCGACTGCAGGGGGCGGGCATACAATGTACCTCGTGTCGCAGGGCCAAAGTGTCGGGGTCTGGTACAATTGGTGAGCCTAGTTCTTATTGGGGAGGTCCCGCTGATTGAGACGCAGGACTGTCGTTAAATCGATGGTAGACGGCTATCCGGGGGGAGCGCAGCGTCGTCATCACAGCATGCAAAGCTGCATTGCTGAATGGCAGCAGCATTGCCGTCTTGGTGTACATCCGCACCCGCCTGTCCCGGAGCCTGTGTCCCCCAAACCCGTTACTCCACGCCCCAGAGAGCGTCGCAGAGAGACGAAGCTGTGAGTCATTGTTTGAGGTCGCCACTTTTTTTTTTGACGACGACATACATGTAGGCCGAACTTGGAGGCACTGTCGTTGCACGGCGAAGACAGCGTCGTCGCAGCGAGCGAGACGTCGTCGTCAAGCTCCTCCAGCCTGACTACGACGACATGGAATGGTGTTCCCACTGACACCCGCTACTTCGCGCTGTGGGGCGGACGCATTGTCTATGCGAATCGGTATGTGTTCCTCTTGCTGCAGTTCGTCTTCTAACATAGAAAATAGTCGGAAAGCGAAGGCGGCTTTCCTCGAGGCGGAGGCATTGGGCAAGAAGCCTTGTATTTTGTCGACTGCGGACTATGACGAGGCCCAGGCGTTTTCTGAGTCAGTAGTGTACTTGTCGTAGAAACTTCATCTATTCTTTTTAAGCAATGAATCTGCGTTTGCATGAATATTGAGCATCATGCTAGGAGGAGTACGCACGTGAAAGTGACTCTCTCAGTCAACAAATTTTACCAGTCGCCCCACCTACCCTCCCAACCAATGTCAGACACACTCCCCCCTCAGCAGCCCTCCCTCTCGCCCTCCTCTGGCCCCGCAGGCAGCACTACACCAACGGACACGGGTCCCGCCTCGACTGGCGTCGCTTCTCTCGACGCTTCTCTCGACGGTCCCGCGCCAGAGTCAGACAACGACGCGCGATGCTGCCCGCGGCTGTCACACGGGTGAAGGAGAAACGCGGCAGGCACAAACGAGGCACCCCCAAGGCGCGTCCAGGGAAAGCGTCGTGGGTGTACGGCACGAAAAAAGTCTTCTTTGCGAAGCGGAAGGAGGACTGGCTTCGCGAGGTGGAAGCTGGAAGGGCCAGCCAGTTCTACCTGAAAGTGGCGAAGCTCTACATCAAGAAGTATGGTCGTCACCTCGCCGACGACCAAGACTTGGCCTTCGACGTGGAGGACCCGCCTGACGAGGCCGCAGACGAGGTCGTGCATGAGTCGATGGGGTAAGCATTTTCTTTACAGTTGCGATCCAGGATGACCGAAGGCGGCATTTTCAGCGAATCGGCCAGTGGTATCGCCTTGAGTATGGCTCCCTACTCAAGAGCGACAAGGAAGCCTTCAAGGAGATGTTCACGGGCGCGCTGGACGGTGCACCGCCGAAGCCACAGCGGGGTCGACCCATCCACTACTATTCGCGCAAGTACTATGACACGCGTATCAAACCTCGCGTGGAGGCGCGATTGGAAGCGCTGAAGAGGCGTGCCGAGCTGGACGGGGAGCCGGTCCCTAAGACCATCGACGTGATCTCGAAGGTGACTGCGGAGATGTACGCCGAGGAGACGCCAGCCTTCAGAGACAAGCTTGAGTTGGCGGCAGAGCGAGAGCACCAGCAGGCGTTGAAGGCATGGGAGGCTTCGTTGGCGGATAGTCCAACGAGGACGCCGGAGGAAATGGCCGCATAAGTGACTGTGTTTTTGACGATATGATATACTGATCATGCGTACGCAGAACTCTGGCAAATGCGGTGTACTACCTTCAGCCGTTTGCCGATGCTATCCAGCAACGCTTTGGGATGTGCGTGAGCATCTTGTTGTGTGGTCCCATTGCGGAGCGAGAAGGGAGAGTGGGAGTGCAGAGGTGAGAGCGAATGCTGGCCATATACGGCATGACACTTACCTCGTCTGACAGCATTCACGCTGGCCAAACCAAGGGCCTTGCACCTATGGATTGGCCGACATTCGATTGGCAGGGCTACCTGGAGGTCGAGACCCGTATGATTGAGTTTGGGTCCAAATGCTTTTGTATGTATGGCTCGTTTACTTGGACGACGCAGCTGACATGATTGTATTATAGCGGAGGCAGAATGTAAAGCGCGAGCGGTCTCATCCAAGGCCGGGGAAGGTGTCTCAACGGCTACACCACCACCACCGACCGTCCTGCCCCCGGTCCCGCCACCACCACCGACCGTCCTGCCACCAAAATTGACCGTCCCTACCGGACCTGACATTGACATGGGGAACGAGGACCATCCCGAGGACATTCCCGAGGGTCAGGATCACCAAGAGGAAGGTCTAGAGGGCAACGGCGCGAAAGATATCGACACCTTCGACGAGCATTGGCTCCGTGATGATCGCGCCGAGTGGACCGTGGAACTCGGGCGTGCGCATGGAGCGTTCGAGGTTGGGAGAGCATGGGGCGTCGAATGGGCAACGTGCGTGCAGAGGTTCTTCGACTTCGAAGGCGCCTGGGGCTTTGTCGAAGGCTCGTGGTCAATGCCGAAGCCCCTCCGTCCTCCCCAGGTCTCGGGCTGGCTCAGCAGAGGGAGGAAGTGGACGATGCCACCAACCCTCGGCGGCCTGATAGGAAGACGGAGGTATGTGGGCATGGGCGCGGAGCTGTGGGTCGGGACGTGGTGGAAGTGGTGGCGTAGCCTGCAGCCTGCAGAGCGCGAGCTACTTGACAACGGCGAGCTGTCACTGCCGGAGATAGCTGACTGGAGCGGCATGGCGAAGATGTACGGGAACAATGGCTTGATGCAAGTAATGGCGGCGCTCGTATGGTGGGGTGAGGTAGCGAAGGAACGTGGGGAGGAGGAGACCGAGGAGTGGTGTGTTGCGGTCAAGGACGTAACATGGGTCCTCGAGCAGCTATTGAAGTCGGGGGAGATTAGAAAGTGAGTCTCTTCGCACGTAGCGAACGCACCTTGACCACTTTTGCACAGAGACGCGGGAGGTGAGGATGACGTGGCAGGTGATGCGGCAGATGGGGATGACGACGACGACGTGGATGAGGCCAGGGACGGCTCAGAAGTGGGTACAACGGGAAAGCGTAAGCGTGCTGGGACGAAGTGAGTATGAAACAGAGCAAGAGACGAAGGAGCTAACCACAAGATAGGAAAAAGACAGACGACAACGCGGACGAAGGAGCGACGGAACCACCGAAAAAGCGGCAGCGCAAGAAGGCCGTGGCTGCTGATTCTGAAGGTCAGCGACGTTCAGGCAGACTTGGCGGCGAGAAGCCCGAGGAAAGAGGGCGACGTACGAGATCTGCGTAAGTGCGCGTCAGTACATGCCATGGTCAGGTCATTAACGACACACACAGAGCCGCTGAAACCGGGGCCGGGGCCAAGGGAAAAGGAAAGGGGAAGGAAAAGGAAAAGGCGGCGGAACGACCTCGGCCCAAGCCTCGCTACAACCGTAAGAACACGGCATAAGTAGTAGAAAGAGGGACCTCACAAAGAATTGCTTTATTTATGGACTTGCAAATTGGACTGCGAAGAAGATTGCGTGAAAGGATACGACTCGGACGACTGTGAGGGACTTGGTGAAATGAAAGCGCTGGGTTGTCACAGTGACAGATCCGCGATTGATCCGAGAAACGCTCAGCGCTTTGACCATGACAGAGACCTCCCACCGGACCGAATGGCGCGCGCGCGTCTAGAGAAAGAAAGAGGAGGGCGTGTAATGAGAATGAAGCAAGTCCGGGAGTAGGAGCCCGGCATGTCCGGAACGTTTGATCCGACCGGTAGACGGGCCGGGCGGGGGGACCGGTATTAACGGATAGGACGGGTATTAACGGATGGGACGGGTATTAACGGATGGGAAGCAGCCGGTGATCAATATTTGTTCCAACCAAACAAATGGATCCGACGGCTACCATCAAGCTGCATCAAAATGAGGAAAATACAAGCTGATCAAAAATGACCAAAAGAGGCAATATCCAGGCAGTTCTGTAGCCGAGGAATCAAAATCCGCCCCAAGCCGTACAGCCGAGGCAGAGATGGAGACAATGCATTGTGGTGCGGTAACAATGCATTGTGGGTGTAGTTGGCCTACTGGAGACAGCCCCTCTACGTTGCATTGCTGCAATAGACAACAGCCTGCTATATTGCATTATAGGTACAGTCTCTACATAGAGCAGTTTAGCATCATCATGGTATTGGGGGTGAACGCGAGGAAATGGATGACGGAGGAGCTGGCAAGACGAGCGATATCGAAGAACATCACCAGCCCCATCGACATCGTTGACAGGCGAGTGTCGCGGCTACGTCGTTTCACATTACTGAGGCGAACATGCAGTGACGACGAGGATGAACGCCCGAAGGCCAAGCAGAACAAGAAAGTCGACGCCAGCGGCCTGGCAGGAAAGAGAGATGGTGCTAGGCCCATGGGGAACAGCAAAAAGGTATGTCATCGTATTAGCGACTGCTTGGTGACCGACAACGACGTGAATAGAAGAAGAACAAGGCCAAGAAAGACACTCCCGCGCTTGGCGATTTCGATGTCAATGCTGTCGATGAGTTGTACAGTCACAAAATCAAGGAAACATCGGCACGTCGCGACAAGAAGATGGCCATTGAACTGAAGAAGCTCGAGCTGCAGATCTTACAGCAGAAATCGAAGGACAAGCAGCGGGAGCGGGAGCAGGCACAACAGGCCAGCATGCAGAGCCAGCAGATGATGGGGCTCATGGCCACGTTCATGCAGAATTTCGGCAGCGGTCAACCAGCGCACACAGCCACTGGTAGTGTGTTTGGAAGCGCGAGTGTCGGGGGCTCATCGCAGCTCTCACAAGCACCGGCGACACCCCTTGGCGGTGGACTCAGAGAGTGGTTGGCGATGTCGGGGAGCCCAGACTGGTATCATGACTATGGAGAAGATGTCAACTTGAACTTGGGGGCTTTCGGTGATCACGGCCAAGCCACATCTACGGATACATACGAGCAACCCGCTCGCTAATCTCTACGTTGATGCCGAGAACGACTAGTTACATCACTAGCAAATAGAGCAGTCTTTAATTTACGTCTTTTACGCTGACCTGGAGTCTCTCGTGTCCATCCCTGAATAGCAGCCAGCGCCGCACTGTCCGAATTCGACGAACTCGAGTCCCCTCCAGCCTCAATCAACTCCTGATCCCAATCCGAATCATGCAACGCATTCTCCGTCTCGATATCCTGCACTAGTGTGTGTATAACGATGCAGGCGCGAACCCACGCGAGCGCGCGGAGATGTTCTTGCTCGTTCTTGATCTGCTGTCGCAAGCCGCGCAGGGATTGGAACCGGCCCTTCAAGAACCCCACGGCGTGCTCCGAGCGAATGCGAACCTATCGTAGTATCAGAGGCAGTGTGAGCGAAAAAAAGGAGAGCGCACCGCGGATACATGGTAGTTGAAGGTCTTGTTGTCACGCTGAAGGCTGGCTGGCTTCTTGAATGGTGCTATACACCAGCGTGTCAACGCGTAGGCTGAATCGGCCCATATCCATTCATTGGGCCTGATGAGGTTGGCATGGTCTTTCGATGTACATGATTCGCGGAAGGCGGTGGAGTCGTGCATGCTGCCGGTGGGTCCAAGGACGTAGTCAATGATTCGGAGGTTAGGGAGTGTAATAAGCTGGAGAGAGATAGTCAGTACAGACACCTCGGTGAGTGAATACAGACAGGCACCTGAACATTCAGCGAGTAGTTCGACTTCCGATCGAAATACGCCTCTCCGTGGTGCCCTGGCTTGTCCGCTAACGGCACCAGAGTGCCATCCACCAGTAACCACCCATCCCTCCACGCCTTGCACGACTCCTTCTCCACCCATCGCTTTGCCTCTTCCTTCTCGTGCGCGGTGGGCCACCGGATGACCTCGTCATGGAGCGAAAGGAAAGCGATGATCACTCGTCTTGTAGAGTTGACCACCGTGCTCGCCGATGTCCCTGCCCACTGTGCAATCGACTCAACCGATGCTGCATTCCCAAAGTGGCCAAAGCGGAAGAGCGCTATGGCAAGCTGCTCCTCCACCGGCGTCTGCGCTGTGTTCCCGTCGCCCCCAACAAAGACCAGGTGGTCCTGGATCTTCTCCAAGAGTCGGTCGAACGTATTGGGGCTGATGCGAAGGTTACGGCGGAAGCGGTCTTTGTCGTCATACTTGTACTGCGTGAGGACCAGGCTCAGTTGTTCCCGTTTGGCGACCGAGTTGGGGAAGAGGACGCAGGTAGATGCGATGTAATGGACGTGCTGGCAAAGAGCTCGCATTTGAGCGGCGAAGCGGGCGCTGTCTTGCTCCTCCTCCTGCAGCGAGGCGTCGTCGTCATCGTCGGCCGTATATCCGGAGGCGTCCGACAAGAGAGAGGCGAGGGAGGGAGCGGAGGCGAGGGAGGGGGTATCGTTGTCGCTAGAAGAGTCCTCGGACGTGCTGTCATCGGAGTCTTCTGCCGAGTTAAGCAACTGCCGTTGTTGACGCCAGAACAGCAGTCGACGAGCATACTTGGAGGCATTCCGGAGAAGCCGCTTCCTCACTGGGACGGCAGGCATGTAGCAGCGGCAATGTGCGGACGGCGGCCTGATAGCAGATGAGGAGGGAATTTGCCAAGGCCCTTCATTTTCAAACGAGGGGTTTCACGCGGGGCTCATTTTTGGCTCATTTTTTCACTTGATTTTCTTCAAAATGGAATTCAAAAATCTATCGAAAGCGACTCAAAAACACGTCGAAAACAAGCACGTGAAACACCCTATTAAGAGAAGGAGTATCATTGATTTGGATACCACGAAACAGGATTAAATCCCACATCTGGGATTAAATCCCACATCTGGGATTAAATCCCACATCTGGTTCTGAGCGCCGTTTCGCCGGTGCCAACAACAACTATGTCGTAATCTCTCGACTACCAGAGGTGCAAACGAGTACCAAAGCCTCCCATTTGACCAAACTTAGGAACAAGCTGGGCATGAAGAAACCTGCCAAAGAGGTGAAGACTGGCGAGCTGCCTCTGTACGAAGTCATCTTGCCCCACGAAGAAATCGCACAGCAGTGGATTGGCCCTCTTTGGCCCTCCATGGATGATCAATTGCGGAAGTTGGACTCTTCCAGCAGCGGTATCAATTGTGCTGGGGTGGCCTGGAAACGTCAACCAGCCAATGTCCAGCATATTCAAACGGATCCTAGATGGGTGGATCAACCTCCACAGCCGGAGTTGACCACAACTGCCGCTTCCCAGAGTGCAGAGAGCTCTGGAGATGGAAGGAAGACAGAGACATCCATCACGACACCTTCCCAGTCCACAGTAGTAGCCAATAGTACAAAGTTTGCATAGCGGAGATTCACCTTGTACTTCACAAATAATTCGGTTCCTTCCTGTAATATTTATTTACTACCCAAAGCTCAGCATTGTTGACTGGGAGCATGCCAAAGCATCCCTAATACAGATGGTATTACAAGCATTACGCAAATGAATCCAGATCGCGAAATGAATATTTAGGAGAACAACTTGAAATTAACGTTCCTCCACGGCCGCGAGAACGCCTTGAACTCCGCCAGCCGCCGAGAAAAGTCTGATTTACCTTGTTTCACTTCCTCAAGACGTGGAACCCCCGCAACCATAGCAAGAGTCGACTCCTTTGCTGTTCGCCGTGACCATGCCCAGTCGACTCTGTCCAAAATATTGTTCTTATTATCGGACATCGGCGCGGGATAATTGGGCGGAAGAGGACGAGGGAAGTGTTTCTTAATAAACACAGCAAAGGCAGGGAGGAAGTCGACGGCACCATAGACAGTCTGGATTTGAGCGACAGTAACATCGGGGAAGGAGGGCTTTTTGGCGATGGAGTAAGTGACGGCGGGGATATGGGGTGCCGCAGGAGTGCGGATGACGATGTCGGTGGCTTCAACGGCGCGGAGTATCTGGTTTGCGCGGAGCTCTGCCGCAAGCTTGTCGTCGATCCATGCGAGGTAAGACGAGCGCTTGACGAATGCTTCCTGGCGCTGCAGCCAGAGCGTCATCTGGGGATAGTAATCGCGCCGGTTGGAGCTCGCGTAGGCCTTCTTCACGTAGTCGATGTGAAGTCGCTCCGGGGATTCGGTGTTGTAGCCATCGGCGCTTCCGAGAGCCCAGATTGCCTCGACGTAGTGCGAGAGCGCGTGGAGTGTTGGGATGTCAAAGTGGTCGGCATGTTGGACGCCAAGCTCGATGAGGACATTTTTGTGTGAATGGAAGGTCTCGAGGGCGGTCTTCATGGCGCGGAGAGTTGTCGGAGTGTGGGATTGAAGCTGAGCGTAGTAAATGAAGTCAATTAAAGCCCGGACAACTGTGAGAACCTTCCAGTTGGCACCTGCCATGATGCCGAGAAAGACACGCTGCATCTCCTTGTGCTCCATCCCCGTCCACTGCGACACCGAGGAGATGCCGTTGGAGAAGTGACGGAGCCCCGGGTGCGGATTCATTGCCTTGAACCGCGCGTCAAACTCATCCTCCCCTAGAATCTCTTGGCACCATTTGACGAGGTGGTTCCCAAAGACGCTGTTGTGGAGCTGGTGGAGGATGTCCGGCGTGAAGCAAACAAAACGACGTCGGAGAAGGGAAGGTCGCGGCAGAACAGGCTGAATACCGCGCGTAAGCCCTCGTCTTTGAACTTGGGTGGCTTCAGTCCCGCCTTGTGCTCATCCAGTGTTTTTAGGGTGTCGGCGAGGTCTCGTCTGGGGTACTCGGTGCCGTTTCCGCAGTCGTTGAAGGGTGCGATACACTCTGGACATCGATTCTCCTTGCAACACGCGACAAGACATCGCTCCGGATGGTCGGCAACATACGCAGCGAGGATGGGATGTACGGTGTGGATAAAGCCATCCGCGCAAACAATATCGACACCATCATTCCCAGCCTCGATCAACGGCTCCCAGAGCGAGCACATGCAGTCGTGGAACAGCCGCCGGTCAACGGCTCCCAGAGCGAGCGCATGCAGTCGTGGAACAGCCGGCAGTGTTGCACCCTTAGCTGTAGCGTGATTCAATCACTCATGGCAGTAGCCACAGAAACAGATTGATTATGTCAAGGGACCAGCCAGCTGTGGCTACAGCCATACAGATAGCAATCCCTGCCCTCCCTATGCCCTAGATGCCGCCTTGTACCATCACAGGGCCGTCGGACCTTTAGATACGCGAATAAAATCAATTATTCCATCAATACACTGCAGTAACACTCTCCGTTTTGGGTCCTTCCGTGTGATCACTCCGGCCGTGTGCCCATCCATCAGCGCCCGTTGCCCATTCCTGCCCGCTGCCGTCCGCCTAGCAACCACCACCGACCGTGACCGTCTCCCGCCCCATCAGCGCCCGTCTCCCGCCCATCAGCGCCAATTGCCCAGCCTACCCGCCGCCGCCCGTGTAGCAACAAGCATCATCCCGCCACGCCAGTACCTGCCGCGGGTTGCCTACGAGAGCGGGTCTCGTATCGTGCCGTCGTCTCCGTCGTCAGCGCCTCGCCCTCGAACGCCTCGCCCTCGTCCACCAGGCTGGTACCATCAACCACCGTCTCCTCGGCATTGCCATCGAGAAGGTCGCGAAACAGACCTCCGTCCTCAACCATTACATCCCTCACGGCCCCCTTGACCGGCTTACTCCAGTCTGCATGAAAAACGTGGCCGATGCGACGATGGAGATCAGCTTGACGCAGAGCGTACGCTCGCAGGCCGGACTGTAACTCCGACGTAATCCGCTCCCCATGACGTCGACTCGCCCGTTCCGTCCAGCGATCTTGCTCCCAACGCAACGAGCGGAGAACACGCTTCATCTCCTCGCGCAGTAGACCAATTTCTTCCCTCCATCGCTCTCGTCGGGCCTTGCCCTTCGACCAATCAACGCGGATCGCTACAATCCATTAGCCTCGGAGCCGTCAAACAGGAGTGATACGCACAGTCATGTAACTCCGAGCCTCCGCCGACACTCCAAATCCACGATACCGCGCGGTGCAGGGTGCCCTGGGTCGGCTCATTGCGGGATGCTCTCGAAGAGTCCGCCGACGCGAGCCTCTTCATCGCTTCGATGTCGTTCTCGACTCCCGGGCGTGCGTTAATGTCCTGGTCCAGGAGCGGCTTGAATTTCGCCATGTATGTGTCACCTTTCAGGGCGACCAGTGCGGCTCGCGCTTGGCGGTACTTTGCCGCCGCTTTGTCGATCCGCTCCTTGACCCGACTCAGCAACGTCGCTGAACGGGTAGCGCCACGCTGCCCGACCGAGTTCGTATTGCGCCAGTAGATTAGGTGGGCCTGCGTATGCAGACACGCCCGTAACGCCACCAGCGCATCTCCGCACTGCCCCACCCGCAGCGCGACCTCCGCATTCACCACCCCTCGCACACAAGCCTGCCCACGCTCCGCCCGCGGAAGCTGCGACGGCAGATACAGCTTCATCTCTTCGGCTTTCGGCGGGGGCGCGTCTGACGTCCGTTGAGCCTCCTCCTGCGCCATGATCTCCTCCACCCCGGGCATATACGTCAATTGCAGTCTTGAGAACGTCTTGTACTTGCGGTATAGCGAGAAGCGAAGCTCTTGGATTTGACTCGATCGGTCCGCGGTAAGTAGCGTCTTGTTCTTCGTTTCGGCAATGATCCGGCGCCTGGGAGATGTTAGATGGCTGGTATAAGCGAATTCGATCCACGTACTGCGCGTCTTCGAGCTGCAGCCCCGCCTCAATGAAGGCTGCTGCCGTCATCTTTCCCTCCACGATCGTGATCTGGCCTGCACGCGCCTCCGCCACTTCTGCAGCTTTGAGCTCTTCCATGATGCGCTTCTGCGTCTGGCCACCTGTGTGAGCATAGTTAGCGAGAACATATGAGACCAGACGTCAACCCACCCTCTTTCCCCTCGTCAAGTAGATATGGGTTGGGCTTCGAGGCATCGATTCGCCAGGCCGACACCTTGTCCTGCCAGCGTTTGCGTGTCGCGTCATTGATACTCTCGTCGAGCTCGCGGAACTCCTCGTCCTGCTTGCGCGACTCGGCGATCGCGACGACGAGCTTCCGAGCCAGACTCTTTCCTTGGAAAACCCGTTAGGACGCGAGTACTGTGCCAGATGCCCCCAAGCTCACCTTGCCCGATGTTCTTTTCGAAATTCATGTGATCCACCTTATCCTCGATTGTATCGTGCCGAGCCCCCTCGCCCATCTCCTTCGTTGCCCACCCAATCGGGTTAAGGACCGACCACGTCCTCTCAATACCTTCTCCATCCGTCTTCCCAACCCCGACAGCATAGCCCAGAGCATTCGCTGTTCTGCAATTGATCTCGTGGGTGGCGGCGTGCCAAACAGGCAGTGCAAACTGCATCTCGAATGACCCGAGATCTGTCGTCACTGAACCTCTCGACTTCAGACGATCCGCCCGAACGGGAAGGAGGACCTTCCATTGACAGCCCACGTCGTACGAGAAGGCGACCGCCTTGACGGTCTCGCCTTGCAGCGTCGACATTGCAATAAAGTCCATATTCGCGTATCTGAATGACATGTCAAGAAAAGCGAAGGAATCGTTGATGCGTTACTCACCGCTCCCCCTTCTGGAGATCTCCCAATCCATGCCGACGAAGAAGCCCGTGTCGAGCGCAAACACATCCACCAACGCCAGATACTCGGAGACCCGTCGTGACGCGCGTGTCCTTTTGCAGGAGCGCCGCAAAGGCGACACAGGTACTAATCTAGACACAAACTCAGCGAAACATAAATCGGGAAGGAAGCTAACGTACGTCTTTCTCGTTGACATATTCTTTCAGGTGGGCCTTGTAAGCTGCTTGCGGCACGAAATAGCCGCGACCCGCTGTTAACGATGGGTCTTGATGTTCGTTGGCGCGGATTCGATTCTTCAGTCGAAAGTTGGCGTCGAGGGCCAGGATGAGCTTGTATAGATAGCTGCCGAATCGCATATGAGCCAGGGACATCGAAAAAAGGTAGTAGCACTCACGCGTCCTTCTTTCGCACGTCCTTCCATCCCGTTGGCAGATTACGTCCATCTTCCGGGCAAGCCCAACAGCGAATAGCAAATGCTGTCCCTTGCGTCTCCATCTCCCCGTTAACTTCATGAGCCTGCCCTAACCGTTTCGCCCGTGTGAGATACGCGTACTGACGGGCGATTCGAATGAAGGCTTTGTAACGGTCCTAAAGTCTGCCGTCAGCGAGAGGCGGGCTTTGGTATATATATACGTACCAGGGTTTTACCGACGTTCGCCGCGTCAGTGAGTCGTTCGACCGTTCCGACAAAGTCATGCGCATTGATATTGCCAACGACGTTAAGAAGCCGAAATAGGTCGAGTGCCTCCAAAGTCGCACATGTTTCCGGGTTTACAGCCGTCGCAGGATACCATCCGTGAGCCAAAAGTTGCTGAACGGCATCACTGCGGCGCTGTCCGATGTCGCAGCAACACATTCGCACTCGTAGCGAGAAAACACCACGGACATCGATAACTACCAGCGACCGCGGCGGTCCCGGATTCTCGCATTCGAATCCGTGGTGCCCGATTTGAAAGATGAGGCCCAGTCCGCCATCTGCAATCAATGCATGCAGCCGAACGTCCACCCAGAACTCGCCGTTCCATTCCTAAACGGATTTAACACCAAGGAATCGTGTTTGTGGTCTTACTCACCCGCACGGTATGCAAGGGATGGCGCGCGTGAGCTTCAATCAAGCACGCATGACATTGCAGGAACTCCCCGCAACACCTGCACCGAAAGACCCTCGTCGTCTCCCCATAAACCGCCTTGCACAAGGCACATCGCGGGTTGTGCAAGAAGTCGCCCAGCCCTTCGCGGCGGAGCAGCTCGTCCATGAACAACGGCGCGTACGGCAGCCAGGTCGACATGGGATCATCCTTGTCGGGAGTCAGCAAGCGCATATCTGAGAATGACCGTGAAAGACTCACAGAGCTCGCGTAACGCTTCCGTTTCACGGCCGCGGGGTTCTCCACCAGGAGGTCCGGGTCGGGTTCAACGTCGTATGACGACACTGCATCCGCCAAGCTGCGCACGTCCTCGACACCCGCCGCTGACACCGGAGTCCAATCTTGAAGCCGCTGGTCGGTCTCAACGAGGTCATTGGCCACGCGACGACGCTTTCCCGAGTGCAGGTTTGTAACGCCTGTGATCATGCGGGCCCCATCGGTCGAAATATGGATGTGTTGGTCGCCCTCGAGGTGGTGATCACCATCGTCGTAGTCGGCCAGATTATCGAGGAGTGAACGTCGTCCCATCGCTCAGAGAGAAGGAACAAGCGCTGATGCAGGGCTAACCGGCTGCACAAGCTGCTCATCTCAGTGATTGACTACATAGTGGGCGCGTGCGCTTTCGCGAGTTTCGCAGCTGGGAACAAGGCGGGATGTGACCCGGGTGACCTGATTGATTCCGGGTTGATCAGATCTCGCTCAAACGTTGCCTCCGCCTCTGACTGCTGATATTCTGGCCAAGACCTTCTGCTTCACGGCGAACGGTACACAGTGTTCATCTGCATCCAACCCTTCCCAAACCCATCCAACTTCAAGTGCGCGTGTCCCAGGTCGTTTGGGTGTCAGTTTTTTTTTTCCGCCAAGATGCGTCTACGCGGGTTACGCTTAGCGTAGCGATAACAATGGCGTCTGGTTCTCCACATGCATGGTCTGATAGCAAGCTCAGCCTTAATCACGCAGCGGAAGCCCTATGACCGGTACAATATCAGGAGGAAGATATTCGTCAAGCGCAGAGTCCAGATCGCACACTTGCTCTTTTTCCCCCTCCGCCCCTTCAATTGTCCGCCTATGTCTACCCCCACTCCGATTGAAGTCTTCGCCGTTCGCGTCGGCCGGGTCAGTCTTCGCTGTTTTCTATGTCCCGTCATTGACCCATTCTCCAGAGTGCACCGTCGTCTCCTCAGGCGATGCCGCACGATCCCTCGCTGCCTACCACCGTCCGAATCGCCCAATACGGCTGGCCCGACGACGCTCCCGAGTACCCCAATGTGGAGTATCTCGACGGGGAGCCCCGCACCTACCCTTGGATTGACATCACCGTCTTCGACACACATCCCGCCTTCTGCGACAAATGTCTCAAGGGCTACTACGAAATCGTCCCGGGCCAAGCGCTGGTCGTCCTCCTCGACTGCCCGCACGAAGATCCGAATTTGCCCTGGGCCGCTGCCCTCCGCCCAAATCGCCCCGTCGCGGCGCTGCTTCGGCAGCGCAATCTACACACCACCTTTCGCACCGTTTGAGGCAACCTCGTTGTTCTCAAGCAAGACCGCCGCGGGGCGACGCTCCCCACTCCCGATTATCCTCTTCTCGACATCACCCCGGAGGAACACGAAATTGTCGACAATGTGGTCGTCAATTATATCACGTTGCTGCACACGCTGCCCGGCGGGGACATGAATCTCGTGGCGGAGGATGCAGAGGCTCCCGCGCCTGCTCCCGAGGCCGCCGCCGCTGCTGAATGACGGCGTGGTTTTTGTACTTTGTTGTATCTTAACGGCGTCAATCAAATTCAATTCTTCCTCCCGTACTGGCACGACACATCGTAGCTAACGATACATTGTCCCTGCTGGCTCGCTCGAATTGGCAGCTTTTGGTATGGCTCGCCGCGCTGGGATGCTGGATACAAAGCTTAACGGAGGCACTAGCAGACTCGGTTGGCTTACTGGGTTCTTTCGGTGTGATGGTATCGCCACCGGATTCCGCTCCTGTGGTCGAAGTCGGGTCTGGCGCTGGCTGTAGGCCCGTGTCGCAAGCGGGCTGGGCAGCTTGAGACATTTCGAAAGTTTGGTGGTCTCCAAATTTTGAATCAGTCACACCGTCACTTCTTCTTCGTCTGCTTCCGTCGGACCCATTCTCAAAGGGTTTACTCGCCAATCGACACCTGGCAGATCCGAATCGCCAGCCATCTGGATCGTGAACGTCGCCCCATGGATCCCTTTAAGCACAGGGCAACTGGATTCACCTCTGCCGTTTTTATTCCCCCTTCGCCTCAAACCCTCTGCGCTTATTATGCCCTCCCCTGGCCGAATGGCTGCGACAGCCATCGACGTTGACGCCTTCGCTTCACCGTCCCCTTCTCCTGGCCGTACCGTCAACAAAGCCATCGATGTGGACGAAGTTGGAGGTCGAGTTCCCCCACACTGTCACCTTCCCAACGCTAATGCCGTGTTCCAGCTGGCTATACTCCCGAGGCGCACCGCACTCACTCGGTCAACACTCAAGCTTCGTTCGGTTCGTCTCCGCTGTCCCAGGCCCTGGCCTCAGCCGCCATGCACGAAGACAGCGACAGCGACAGTGATTCTGGTCAGTGACATTGCTACCTATTTCTACAGCGCTTCTGGCTAACGTAGTTGACAGAATCTGCCCAACCACCCTTGGCGTTGCCGCCGGCAGAATTCAATCAGCCTGCTCGTCGTACGGAAGTTATGACACGACGCTGTAATCTGATCATGTTCGCAGGCTTGGACGAGGCACTCGCGTCAGACACCGAGGATTCCATCATGTCTGCCGACGACACGTCCGATGACGAAACGGACGATGAGGCCGAAGCTCGTTAGTTGCTACATTTTTCGGGTGATTCTTGCTCACAATGTTCTAGGCCTCCGTCGCCTCGCTACCTACTCTCGTCACGCTCTTGTTATCGCCAGCCCGGGACCTCGTGCTAGCCGCATGCACGCCCGTGCTGCTGCCCTCCGGGCCCGTCTTGCAAATTCCATCCACGTCGCGGCCGATGCGGAGCAGGCCGAAACGACAGCCGCAGAGTTGCGTGCTGCTCGTGAGCGGCGCAACCAGCGCGACCGGGACATCGCTGATATTCAGACTGTCCTGGTCTGGTCCGCCGAGCAGCGTGCCCAGCAGCGGCCTGCCTTCCAGTGGAAGGAATCCAGTGCGTACCTCACCGATGAGCGCCCACCCGACAGCCCACACGATGAACTCGTCGACCCTGACTTGGCCTGCACCATCTGTGCGGAGGTGCTCTCGCATCCTGTCATGTACGTCTCCGGCTTTTCGTCTTCTGTACTCTCTCATGCTCCTCAGGACCTCCTGCAAGCACGTCTTCTGCTTCGTGTGCCTGCGCGGCAACATGGAGATCAGCGTCCAGTGCCCCGTCTGTCGGACGGTGCAAAGAGTTGCTCCGTCGCCGTCCCCAGCGTTCACTCGTCTGCACGAGTCTGCGGCTCGTCTGCGGTACCCGGGATGGCGGGACAACAGCCAGGTCCGCATCAAGTTCAAGAACCTCCGGTCGCTCAATGGGGAGAGCTTGGTGTAAACAGGCTGCTCGTCGTCGTCTATTTTTCGAATATTTTTATTGTTTGGTCCATCTCCCGAATCCCGCGTCCTTTATTATGGTATTAGATTAGAAAATCTCTGAATACATGACTTTTGGTTGTTGTTCTCCGCTGGGACTAAGATGAGCGTAACTGGGACAGGGCACAACGAGAGGTCTTAGACGGCACCGGTTTCGACTCGATCGCGAACATGAGCCCATACCTATCGCTCATGATCCCGTCTGACCTGACGCACCAATGGCCCATTTACCAGACACCACCTCCTTCAAATTGTCTGAAACCCAAGCAGCGCTAAGAACACATGGATCCCGGGACGTCCGAATTTCCTGTGATTTTTAGAATAATTGTGGCGGTAGTAGGTGGCATCGGACGTGGATGTCCCGAAAGTAGACTTGGATTCACTATAAGCGCTGACTTTGACTCGAGTGACTTCAGACGTTGGGTATAATTTCGACTTTAAATCAGTTTAATGGATGGTTAGACATGCTCCCTACAGTTTCCTCTCTCTGAGCAGGCTCGAAATTTACTAGTGGGGTGTTTTTTTGAAGTCGGTGAAGGCTTGAATATTGCCATCAATCAGGGCCACACTCTTTTCTTCCTCGACCACCATCTAGCCCAGCATGTCGTCCACCGCCCCCGCAAAACGCTGCAAGGCCACCACGCCCCGAGCTGGTACAACCATTCTGGCTCGCCGTGCTGCCTCAGCACGATACCGGGAGAAGTGAGTGGCGGCAGAATGCTCCCTGCGACGACACGCTGACCTGCCTGCCCCAGAAACCGAGAAGAACTGCAGGCCAAGGCCCGAGAACGAATGGCTCGGTGCGTATAACAGCACTCGACTGCTCGACCCCGACTGAGGACAGGTATACAGCTTACGCGCGTCGACACCTGCTTCCCCGCCAACCACACCCGGAGCTCAGGCGCACCAAGAAGACCAACGGCAGAAGGCACGAGAGAGGAGTCGTGCCTACCGCGAGAGGTATGCGGCGATTCCTCTGCACGATACATTCTCAGACTGATTATTCAGGCACGGCCCTCAAATTGCCCTCCGCAAACGTACGGCGAGAGAGTTGTGAGCAGCTTCTTACAGTCATGGTTCTCACTGACGCGCTCCTCCAGACGATTCCTACAGGTTCATGGACTGGAAGCGTTCGCTGAGCGGCAAGCCACACGTAACCTTCGTCGATACCAAGTGCAGGACGACGCAGAGCTTGGTGTGCTGGACCAGGCACACCGGCAGGACCTTCTTCGACGTCGCTCTCAGCGTGCAGCCTCTGACGCTGCCGAGTCACTCAATCGTCTACGCAACGCCGCATGAATGTATCGTAGTCGCTCTCATCTTATTCAAGTTATTGGCCTCTTCCAGCGTGATGACAGAATGGTATTGTATTTTTAAAAAAAAGTACAGCAAAGCAAGATCTACGCGCGTCCTGCCCTCGGTACACGCCGCACCTCGGTCTCGTTTTTCGCTTCAGCAGCCCGATAGTGCGCAACGGCGGCTTCGAAGGTGGCAGTCTTGTGATAGCCATTGACACTGACGCCGCTGGTGTGAAGCGCGGTCTCGAGGCTACCGTTGCCAATCAGCTACCATCCAAACAAAAACAAAAGAAGAAGAAGAAGAGAAGCCTTACTATGTTGGGTAGACTCCGGGCTGGACCCCATGAATCACGACATACCAGGACTCGTCGGGGGCACGCCCTTGGAGGCGCTCGGCGGGAATCAGTGCGAGATCCAAGGGGAGGGGCTTGGGCATGGCTTCCAAGGCGAGTGCGAGCCCAGACTGCGGCTTATCCGAAGTGAACCCGAGCGCATGATAATAGTCCCATGCGCGCTTTGCCCAGGAAACTGATGTATAGCCCTGTTGTACTGCGCCGGTAAACCCTTGGCATGCGGCCTGCACTTGTGGCCTGCGAGCTGTGAGACGCGGACGGCAAGGCAAGACTGAAGAAAGAAGGGTACATACCATTCCTGCCGGCTCTTGTAAAAACACGCCCGTCTGTTTGCCCCGGAAGACCACCCAGGCGTCACACACACGACGCCTCTCCGCGGGAGCTTTGACGATCTTCTCGGTATACGCGCCAGGAACGCCTTGCGTGTGATGAAGTGCCTCGGCCCTAGTAACGGGGTCGAAATTGGAACCATGAGGATCATTAGATAGATACGCACCAACGGGGTGTAACCGTCGGCGGGCGGGAAGGTGATTGATACGCGTAAAGTGGACCCGTCGTTGCGCGTACCGGAGTGCTGGGGCTGTCGGTCGCCGATAGGGAGCTGGGGGAAGAGATTGTGGACGTCGAGAGAGAGGGCACGCTTCCAGTGCTGGGCCTGTGGGTCGCCGATAGGGAGCTGGGGGAAGAGATTTGGGACGTCGAGAGAGAGGGCACGCTTCGGGACGGTGACGCCGCGACCAACGTTGAGCGTGCCACAGTCGCGTGATTGTCGCCGTGCGATGCCACGGATTGTTGGGAGCCGGAGGCTAAAAACATATGGGAGGTGGTAGTGTCAGGGATGATGCGCTCACCTTCTTCCTCCTCGTTGTGCGGCAGCTCCAGCCCAAGACTGGCTAACGCTGCCTCGAGTTGGGCGACTCGGCGAGCCAGAGCCTCGTTGGTTGCTGCAGAAGGACATCGACTGGTTGGAGGCGGTGGATTTCGGGCTCATGGTGGTGGGCGAAGTTAAGCGAAAGATGGTGGGTGAAGTTAAGCGAAAGCAGATTAATGGATTGATTGCATGATATACGATCTGTAAAGAAGTGTCGAATTTATTCCAAATCGCTCACGGGGTTGCTTAGGTGTGATACCCACCTACATACAGAGTGAGCTTGAGGTCGCAAACATGAGGTACAGTACAGAAGGAGGGAGGTGCGACGCACCGCTGTACGATTTGATTGACGAGATCGGTCTCATTAGCGTTGATCTGGAGTAATCTCGAGGTCGGCATTGAGCGAGTGGGGATCCGAGATAAGCCGATGCTTGACGACGATAAGCGGCCCGGCGAGGGTGCTGAATCCCGGGGGGGCAAAATGGCTGAAATTGCATGATTGGGGGCCGAATCGGAGGAGGAACCCGTTGGATGTGCGTGTCCGCAGGCCATGAGGGTGAATGCGACGCCGAGTGCGTCTACCTTGATGCACGGCTTTGGACATGCGGGACAGACGAGAGCACCGTGCTGGAAAGACGCGTGAAAGCTGCGCTAACGTTGATTGTATGGTGTGGGGCGGGACACTGTCTTTGAGGGCAACCCGCAGACCGGAAGGACCTTGGGGCGGATAATACATGACAGTAATGCGCCGGACCTGTCAATTGGTGAGCACAGTATGTAGAGAGTGCATTGTGGAAGACAAAAGCTCACCTCGGTTGAACTGCGACATTAGGAGGGACAAACAGTGAAAGAGCTGGTAGATCTGAGATGAGGCGCAGAAATATCATTTAGATACGCGCGCTCGTTATCCCATCTAATCTGGCTTCGCTCCTCCTCCATCCTCTTCTCAAAATCTGTCCCTGCCTGTATAGTGAGCTCTCGGTCGTATAGCTAACGAAGCTAACCCATGGGAACAGATGGCCAACCGAAAGACCTTCCGTCGCATGGCGAAGGCCGAACGCAAGAGTTTGAAGTTTTGGGCGGAGGGCATCCGCGAGACAGAGATTCTCCGCCCACGCCTGGATGAATACATGGACGCCTTAGCGAAAGGTTGGCGGGCAGAGCGGGCTTGCCGTCAGCGCATTTGCAACGAGTTCCATGGGAGAATTTCGTGGCGCGTGGGTGACGATGAAGAGCCCATATCGCTTGCCGACTACGACCCCCTCGCGCCCATCGTGGAGGAAGAGTTGACGGCTGAGGAGAGCAAACTCAAGTGGGCACGAATTGGTTTGCTGAATGCGGTAAGTCACGCTGGTCACATCCGTCGTCGTCGTGTCGCTCACCGTCAATAATGTCGATGCTTCTTCCACTACCGCGTGTTCTCTGCGATCCAAACCGACCACTCCGCCATTCCCCTCTCCGTCGACCCTGCATCCACCCAGCGCATCCAACGTTGGCTCAAGTACCACGCTAGGAAAATCAGCAACAAGTACACCGAAGGCCAGCATCGACCCAAACGCCCATCACCCCGCCCCATTTGTCCGGCTGTTCCACCGGATGAAGTGTATGGTACCCTCCGGCGAAGGCGCTGCAAGGCTCGCAGCAGTTCTCCAAGGAGCACTACTACGACCTCGTTCTGCCGGAGATCCAGCGTCATCGAGAGGAGCAACAGCAGAAGAACGGCGGGGCCCCGTTGCCACCCATCAAGGTCAACGATCGTGCTGCCGCCGCACGTCGTCTGTTTGTACAGCTGGACAAGTCGGAACAGAAAGCCTACGAACAACGTGCAGCGGAGTTCGCAGCGCGCGAGAAGGCCGCATTTGACGCTATGGCGGAGGCCGGATATCCCAAGGACGCTGCTTGGCGAGCCCGGTAAGCAGCCCCATTTTGTATATCCCTTGCATTGCTGACGTAGATGCAGTGCCATTTCCGACATGCAAGCCGTCCTAGCGCCTGTCCTCCGCCAAATACATGAAATGACTGGGCTACAAATCATCTGCGCGGCGTGGGTGGACCCGTCAACGGTCGTAACGATATCAAACAATGACCCCTTCAAGCTCACAATGTACGTCCCCGGTCCTTCATGGCGATTCGTACTAAAAAATGCTGTAGTCTCTCGGTCGGTACGAATCGAGCGCCGAGCCCTGTCTCCTTCGCCAACTATAACGCCCGGAAGTTTGAGGAATTCACAACCTTCTTCAAACAGTATCTCGCAACATGCTACAGTGCGTCACAGAGTATTGGGAGTTGGCCTGTCACTGACTTGATCGACCTTCCAGACGAATCCGACATC